>JALBCR010003764.1:0-85273 GCA_030710515.1 Abscondita cerata | reverse complement strand
TTTTTCAGTTATATCGATTTTTTTTGAAAAAATATTAAAATCATGTTGAATTGTTATCGTTCATATCTCAAGATGATATCAATATTTTAGTTCTTAATTTGTAGTGGCAATTGTCGATACGTTACAGTAACTGACATATGAATGGAAACTGGAATTGAATATATAGGGTGATGAAAATTCTGGTACCAATATAAACAACTTTTTGAATTCAAAACTTGCTAAATTCAAATAGTTTTTAATCATCAATCGATGTCCTATGCTTAAATTGATAATTAAAAACATAAGGTGTTCCATTTAAATTAACAAGTTTTGCCTTTGATCATATTCCACATGACATCTTTCTTGCCAAAATAAAGAACTTTGGTTGTTACAGCTCAACTATTATTTCTTTGCTTATATCCTATCACCTATCATCAATACATAACATTCAACAATTATTTATCTCGTCCCATACTCGCCACTTCTGGAGACACAATGTATTTTTATTCATCAATTTGAGCGTAGTATTATGTTAATATGTATTGAAAGAGGACAACAAAAGACATTGATTGATAATTAAAAACATAGGGTGTCTCATTTGAATTAAGCAAGTTTTTGAGGTCGAAAGTTGTTCGCATAGGCACGATAATTTTCATCACCCTGTACATGCAATTCAAGTTTCCATTAATATGTGAGTTACTGTAACATATCGACAATAGTCACAACAAATTAAGAACTAAAATATTGATATCATCTTGAGATATGAACGATAATAATTCAACATGATTTTAATTTTTTTTTTTTAAATCGATATAACTAAAAACCAATCATTTTTTGGGTATGGTATAGTAATTAAACTACACCTTAAATTTTACGTAGAATCTGAAAATAAAATAAAAAATAGCATGTTCTATTTAAAATAAGAAAGTTGACAGCTAGTTCCGGTACAACCGGAAGTGCTGTATGAACGAAAATATTTTGTCTGGGTTTAGTGATGTCGAAAACAGGCGCAGCACTATTTTCAGAAAATAAATCGAATTAGTTTTCCATATACTTTTAATGCACGCTCGATGTGCCGGACCCTGTATATACGTAGTACCTAGATCCATAACTACAATCTTTTTAATACAGTGGTGTATGTGTCTTCATGCAGAGGGCGCACCCAGTCATTTGCCATTTGTCAATCTGACATAAATTTAAAACTCCTAGGGGCAGTTGCGCCAACCTCTGTTAAATTTAACCGTAGGTTAAAAACAATCGTTACTATGTTTAATCCTTGGATACTATTATTTTTAACCTACGATTAAATGTAACCGAGTTTGTGCTCAACTATTTTATTGCAAATTTTGTAATTATTTATACTATTCACCAAACAAGCTATGTTAAAACCAATTATTTAATAAACGGATATACCGAAGTCCACAAAAATTGAACTTTAGACTATCTTAATCTTTAAAGTTGCAATATTAATCCGTTGTTGATTCTAATCAATAATTGTTAACAAATAAATAAAGCATCAAATGATTTTTAGTAATTTACACGTTTAGTTGAATGTGACAAAAGGGTTAGTACAAATTCAAAACATATACAAGAACTAATTTGTATTTCTCCAGAATGTTACAAAAAAACACATAAAAAAAATTGTAATTATATTATAGTAGACGTTACTGCTATTTAAGTAACGTACAGCTATAAATTATAAACTCGCAAACAATGTCAGCTTATTTCTAGTATGTCGCATACTTGTAGCATTTATTGCTTCAACGCTAATTAATTGTACCCCACTTAAAAATTTGATTTTTTAGATATCTTGGCATATACTTAATATAAGACCAGATAAAATACGACACAAATTCAAATCAGTAATTTCTTGAAATAACCCTTAAAAATAACACAAACAATAAACTTCTCAATAACAACTCAAAATGTGCCCGACTGACAAATTGCGACGAATTCCCTCCATTGGCTCACTAATCAAGTTTTGGTTCAGGATCTAGCTACTACGTATATAAATCTATGACTGGAAGTGAACACGCAACACAGTGTTCAAGAATACTTCAAGATCATGTTTTTGTTTAAAATATCATTGGCGTTCTACATAATTATAAATAGATCTAGTTCTTCTTAAGCTGCACATTATTTGATTAAATGTTGATGGGAGAGGTGCAGTTTCTATTTTTTTGTGATACGTGTGAATCTAACTCTATCAGTTACATCTACTTTTGCTGAGAGGTGAGTGTATACCGTTTAGCTAGCTGGATGTGCTTTAGGGCAGTTATCATATTTGGGAGGTGCATTTCTAGATTTTATGCCATACTGCTAAATTTTTGTAATACGTTTCATAAATAAAATCTCTAATTGCTCGAGATATGTTATTAAACTGCTTACAATACAAACGCTTTCAAGGTAATCATAGTTATACCCAATTGCGAGATTATTATTTATTTTAGATTTACTATAATTTTTTTTCAGTATAAGCAAGAAATTGGAAAAATACAAAAACGAAATAAAGGAGAGGAGTGTTGAAAGCGGATGGATATAATAATAATAATAATAATAATCTTTATTGTTCAACAGAAAGAAAAGTTCCAATTATAGAACAATATTCAATATGCTAAATAAACTTAAATTACTAAAACAAAATACAGAAAGCAAAACAAAAATAAAATTATCGAAGGACGCACTAACAATATAATTAAAACAAGATACGTTGGTTTTCTAATATTTTTTTAACGAATCAAAATGAATATCATACTCTGTGCCTACTAAATTAAAATTTTTGGACATTATGAAGATGGGTGATTTTTGTAAGATGTTGGTTTTTGGTGTAGAGATAAAAAATGGAACCGAAAGCCTTGAATTAATTTGTGGCACACGGAAGTTTAATTTACTTAATAGGTACTGTGAATCTATTTTATGATGCAGTACATTATAGAGGAATATCACGCTATTATCTAACCGCCTTTTATCCAAGGAAGAAATATCAGTTTGCTGTAATAACTGTTCCTGGGAAAACCTCTTTCAGGGTATGAGCCGTGTTTTTTAAAATATAAAAATTTCAAAAATTTTCTCTGGATGGATTCAATAATTGTCTTATACTTATTAGAAAGAGGATACCATATTAATGAGCAATATTCTAGCTTTGATCTTACTAATGAAAAGTAAAGTATTTTTAGACAATTGGTATTATTAAATGATTTAGAGTTTCTAATGATAAATCCTAACATTTTGTTTGCAGATGAGCAAATGTTGTTGATGTGGTTATTGAAGGAAAGTTTGCTATCAAATGTTACTCCCAAATCTTTAATTTCATCACATCTTTTAACGATTGTAGAATCAATTCGGTAAGAATAAGTAGTAGGTTTTAATTTACAAGAAAAATATATTGCTTTACATTTATCTAGATTCAAGGAAAGACCATTTTTGTTACACCAATGTAGAAGCTTGTCAATTTGTTGTTGTAATAAAAACAGTCGTTAAGAGTTGTAATTGACGAGAAAATTTTAAGATCGTCTGCAAATAATAGTTTACCATAAGTGAGTATGTTGGCTAAGTCATTGATATAGATGAAAAATAATAATGGGCCTAAATGTGACCCTTGGGGTACTCCAGATGATGCAACGAACGGTTTGGATTGATAACTGTCATAACTGACATATTGTATGCGGTGTTTTAAATACGAATTAAAGAATACTTGAAGAGAACTGTTGAAACCAAAGCTAAGTAATTTATCAATAATAATGTTATGTCCAATGGTATCAAAAGCCTTGGCAATATTAGATAGGATGTTTATAGGCCTATAGTTTCTAACATCATGTAAGTCTCCAGATTTGAAAATTGGTGTAATTCTAGAGATTTTCCAAATCTCGGGAAAAATACAACTTTTTATAGACAAATTGAATAAAAAGGTTAGAGGCTTGATAAAAACAGAATGACAGTCTTTTAACAAAAATGATGGTACTTGGTCAGGACCGGCGGTGGTTTTATTTTTAAGTTTTTTTATTGCAACAATAACTTCATCTTCTGAAATATAGGTGATAATAGGAATATAGTTAATAACTGATGCTAACGCAAACGATTGTGTATGACTTGGTGTTAAAAATATACTCGAAAAATATGTGCCAAATGCTTCTATAATCTGCTCAGGAGAGGAAATAATGTCATCATTGAATTTCATTCTACCAGGGATTCGCGAATTTCCTTTCTTAGATCTAACGTAGTTCCAAAATTGTTTACAATCATTGGAAATAGAGTTTTCAACATCAGATATATACTTTTGTAAGCGATTTTAATTTGTGATTTGAATAGTTTCCTTAAACATTTGAATTCTTGAAGATACTGACTAGAGTGCTCTTTTTTTAATCTATTAAATATTTTTGCTTTTAGTTTAATGTTGTTAATTAATTCCGGAGTAAACCATTTTGGAAATGTTGATTTACTATTACGGTAATGAGGAACATATAACTCAAAAGTAAGTATTTTATAAAATTCGTTACAAGCAATGTTGATGTTATCATAGTTATATAGAAATTGCCAATCAATGTGTAGAAAATGATTATACAGTGCAGGAAAGTCCGCTTTAGAGAAATTAAACGGATTATATGTAGTATTAGCAGGAAAATTTTCACCGCTTATTACTGAATTAAAAATTATAGACAATGCGGGATGATAAACATCTTCACGTATTAGTGGATCGCTATCATGAGTAACAGAACAATTAATATTAGAAATTACTAAGTCTTAAAGCCTATCGTTTACATTTAAAACTGAATTTTGTTGATTTAAATTTAAGGTATTAATAAAACTTAAAATAGATCTATGCTTGTTATCATTTATGGAGTTGTTTATAAAGTTTGGGACATTAAAATCATCTAAAAATATAATATGTTGATAATTATAACACATTTGTTCTAAAATTTCCAAGAAGGTTAAAAAAACAGTCGAGATTTGTACTAGGAGGTATGTAGATAACAAATATGTGTAAGAAACCAAATTGAAATTTACATTTACAGGCAATAACGTCAATTGAGTGAATTTCATTTTTTAGAGAGCTTGTATCAATGATTTCAGATGTTTTAGATCTTCTAATTGCTAACAATGCACCACCACCCCACTGTTGACCAGTTATATCATATTGTCTATCACATCTAAACGTGTTATAGTTTTCCGATATAAATTCATTATTACCTATATCTGACGTTAAAGCCGTTTCAACCAATCCAATACAGTCATACTCGCATTCGCTAGATAACGCATAAAGTGTCTGTGTTTTGGAACGTAGACCACGCACGTTTTGAAAATAACACTTAATACTTTTTGAAGTATTGTTCTCACACTGTTTTAGTTTTTTAACTGACTAATAATACGTGGAGTTCCATGTATGTATCTTATTGTTAAATTTACTTCGCCATTAGAGATTCTATCTGCCAGTTGAACACGCAAATTTTTGAGAAGGTCACGCTGCATAATCGTTTGGTCTGCGCTTATTGATAAGTAGCTATTTTGTTCTTTCAATTTATTCTTATTTTTTAAAATATAGAATAATGTCAACAGGTGAAGTAAATATTACTTTTAATGGACGTGGTTTATCGCCATTGCGCTGGCGACCTAACCGTCACACTTAACGTCAGATAGTGACTTAATTACATCACCAACTTTGTGAAGATCTTGATCATTTTTCAATTTTGGGTCTGATAAAGTGCTTTCGTTTATATTAAAAATAATAAGATTAGAGGATCTTTTTTGACGATCCATCATTTCACTTATTATTTCATCTTTATCTACTAGGTTTGGTACAGGTGTGGTGAAGGAACTTTGTTTAAGTACTTCAATTTCTTTTTTTTTATTCCATTATAATCTGTTTAAGTTGAGTGATTTTAGTGTCTTCGCTGATGCATTTACTGCATTTAAAAATTAGTAAACGTTTTTCTTTAACGGTAATGCATTTAATCTCTTCACGCGATAGCTTTGAGCAAGTTGTGTACACAAAAGATTTGCAAATATCACAGGTTATCTCTTTATCTGGATTTAAACCACTTTCAAAAATTGCACATTTTGTTGACATTTGGAACTGGTTTTAGTACTTAATTATAATAAAAACACAGAAATTATTAGGGAACTTGAGAAATATACGTGTGAACGCGGCCACCGGTTCATAAGAAGTATGTATACTTTAAGAACATAGTACTAAATACAGCAGAAGAGATATTCAGGAAAGCAAGAAAGAAAAATAATAAAAAACACACACAATGGTGGGCAGAGGAAAATAAAATACAAATTAAGAAAAAGCAAGAAGCATGGAAAAGTTACTTATTGGACAAAACTGGTGAAAAAAAAATAATGGAAAGATGGACACTTTGAAGAATTACTTAATGATCCCCAAAAAAAAGAAATTGAAAACGACGAGATAGCAAAAGAGACAGAGGAACAGTTGATAAGGATGGAAGAACTTGAAGAAGTAATAAAAGATCTAGAATACGGGAAAACGGCTGGGTGAGACAAATAACGGCGGAAATGATAAAAGTATATGACAAAAAGGCAGAGATACACTATTAAGTATATATAACAAAGTGTGGATAGATGGAGAACTACCATTAATGGTGCCAATTAACACAAAAGAAGATAAAAAATTGTGTGATAATTAGAGGAGTAAGTAACATTACTAAGTATTTGTTTAAAAATATTAGAAAAACGAATAGAAAAAAAAATTAGAATTAGAATAGAAAACTGAAGAGACAATGGAAGAAGAACAAAGTGAATTCAGACGAGGAAGAAGCGCATATGGTCACATATTCACAATGAGACAAATAACAGAGAACGCGCTAAAAGAAAAAAATGATATATTTGTCATTTTTAGATCTAGAGAAAGCGTTTGATGCTGTACCCAAAGGCACAGTGTGGAAGTTGCTAAAAGAAGGACAAGTAAGCACAAAACTTATAAAGATGATTCAAATTATCTACAAAAGTGATCAAAGCGTAGTTGTGAGAGATAATAAAATATCTAAAATAAAAGAGAAGTTTAAAGTGAAACAAAAATAAAAGTGTTTAAATCGATATATGGACAATATAGGATTAAGACAAGGGGGAAGCTTAAGGCAACTGCTATTTATAATATTTATGGACAACAAAAAAATTAAAATGTAAGAAGAGAGTAAATAAAATGACAATTGGGTATTTAAAAATTGAAAGAGTCAAGGTATCGGAGGGAATATATGCGGATGACGTCATATTGATAGCGGAAAGTAAAAAATAATTTAGTAAAAAAGAATAGAATAAAAATTAATGAAAGTAAAACAAAGGTAATGAAAAGTAAACATAAAAATTGAGATTGAAGGAGAAAGAATTAGACAAGTAAAGTACTTCCAATATTTAAGAGAAGTATTGGACAAAAAAGAAACTGAGAAAGCAAATATAACAACCGAATTAAGAAGGCAAATTGATTGTTCTATGCACTAACAAACAATTCTTTGAGTAAGTGGGAAGTTTCAATGGAAACCAAAACCAAAATATTCAAATCGATATATAGACCAATATTAACGTATAGCAGCCACTCGTGGGTACTGAAGGAAGATTTAAACAGTCGAAAAGAGATACCTACAAAAATAAAAAGTATTACAAGAAGAAATAGACTACGAAACACAAACATAAGAAAGAAATTGGAAGTATAGAAGTACACTAAAATTTATAAAGAAGAAGCAATTGTCGTGGTGGGGTCATCTAGTAAGAATAAACAAAAAGCACCAGTAAAGCAGATATGGAAGACAAGAATAATCAAAAACAAAAGAAAGACCAAGAAAAACATGGAATGGAGAAGTGGGAAAAATACTCGAAGAAAAAAGAAAAATATGGAAAGAAGCAGAGGAGATGGCGTGTAATAAGAAAGAATGGAAGACATTTGTAAATTGAAATGTATAACAATGTGTAATGTAATATTTATATTCTACGCCAAATGGTAGAAGGATAATCTGATTATACAAGGTGTCCCATAATTAAGGCGTCAAACTTTACCAGTAGATTCTATGTTCAAAAGTAATGCAAAAAGTCTGAATAAACATAGGTGGAAAGATGCTTCCTAATGGAGCTACCGCCCCTGAAATGTGTGACCCTCAAGATAGTTTTTATTTAATATCTCTGCAACTAATAATGATAATAGAGTAAAATTTGGTAAATTTACCATCCTTTTTATTTTCAAATAGATAGGTTAATAGCAATTTCAAAATTTTACTTAAGGATGCATAAAATAGGGGTGCGGTGAAGTACAAACTACCCCAACTTTTTTGTACGTATTGTTTTTTTGGTTCTTATGCAGAATTATGAAAATTTAGAATTTTTTACTACAAAACAATACAACAAAAATGTGTACTTATTGAAACTCGATAGGACGAACGGTTTTCGAGTAAAATTGATTCGAAGGTTTTACTGCATTGATTAATTTGGGATGTTTGTAAAAATTTTGCGATCATAGTGACCGTGGAAAATGAAATAAAATTGATTGATGAGTTTTATTAAAATTTTTATTTTTATTAATTACAGTTAATGCGTCAAGCAAATAACTTTTGTAGAATTTTTTTTTGTTGGGTAGTTTGACTTATTCGTAAAAGTTGTAACAATTGTTTAAAATGCCGGTCATTCTCTTCAATACAGACATTCACTCGGTTATTCATAGCCGCACGCGCCCTTGCAAATACTGTAGGTGTGTTTTGAATTTGGGTGCAAGCAGCCATCACCCTTGCTAATAGCTCTTCCTGGTGGTGGATTAGTTCTTTGTACACTAAACTCTTAACATGACCCCATAAAAGAAATCCATAACGGTTAAGTCTGGGGACCGTGCGGGCCAACGTAACGGTTTCCCTCGTCCAATCTAAGCGTTCGGAAACACTTGATGAAGGTGCTTGTGTACCATCAGAGCAAAATGAGCTGGCGCCCCGTCGTGCTGAAACCACATTCTGCGACGGGTGTTCAGCGGTACGTCCTCCAAGAGACCTGGTAACGCATCGGCGACAAATTGTCTGTAAATAGGACCAGTCAAACAAGACGGAAGAAGGTACGGACCGATGACGTAGTTACCCACAATTTCGGCCCAGATGTTAATAGTAAACTACTGTTGATTTCTTCTCAATGCAATAGCGTGTGAATTATCATAGTCCCAAATATGGCTATTACGGCTGTTAAAAAAGCCGTCCCCAGTAAAACAAGCTTCATCCGTCCACAACACATGTTGGCTGAAATCAGGCTACAACTCATTTTGTTGGATCCACCAACGGCAAAAGTCCCGTCAAAGCGGATAGTCGTCCGGTCTCATCGCCTGCACTATTTGTAAATGGTACGGATGCAGGTTTTCTTCCTGTAAAACACGATAAACAGTTGACCGAGCCATTCTCATCGTATGTGCAAGAGCACGTATACTTGTTGACGGTTCCTGCATTACATGGTCAAGCACTGTTTCTTGAATAGCTAGCGTACGTACCTTGGGAGGTGCACCAGCACCAGGTTGCCGTTTGAAGCTTCCACTTTCGCGCAGTTTACGGTGCGTTCTTTCAAACATTTTGTACCGAGGATGCCGACGATGTGGGAAACAGTCTGCATACAATCGACCGGCTGCTCGTGCATTGCCACGGGTTTCCCCATAAATGAGATGGATATCTGCTAATTCTTGAAATGAGTACACTGCCATTGTAAAAACGAAATTAAACACTCACTCAACGGTGCTTGACAGCATTGACAGAGTACCTAACTTTGTTTTCAACGGCCACTATGATCGCAAAATGTTTACAAACATTGCAAATTAATCAATGCAGCAAAACTTTTGAATCAATTTTACTCGAAAACGGTTCGTCCTATCGAGTTTCAATAAGTACACATTTTTGTTGTAAGAAATTCTGAATTTTTATAGTTCTACATGAAAACCGAGAAAAGAATATGTACAAAAAGTGAAATTTTGAAATTGCTATTAACCTATCTTTTTGAGGATAAAAAGGATGGTAAATTTACCAAATTTTACTCTATTATCATTATTAGTTGCAGAGATATTAAATAAAAACTATCTTGAGGGTCACACATTTCAGGGGCGGTAGATCCCTTAGGAAGCATCTTTCCACCTATGTTTATTCAGATTTTTTGCATTATTTTTAAACATAGAATCTGTTAGTAAAGTTTGATGCCTTAATTATGGGACACATTGTATACTGAACATTGGTTGCTAGAACATGAATTAACGTATTCTATTATAGATAATTACTATATGGCTTCATGTTATTGTAGAAATACCTCTTATGGTGGTTCAGTTATTTTATTGCGGAAAGGTTTAATGTATTTAAACTTAAAACAAATTGAAAATTTGTCTATACAACATGTATGTGAGCCATCAGCTATAAAAATGTCAGAAATAGACCTAAATATAGTATGTGTTTATCGTGTACCTAACAGTGACTATAGTATTTTTCTGAGAACATTCTCTGCGGTAATGGAAACCTTAAAACACTCTTCCACAATAATAGCGGGTGATTTTAACATACATTTTGAAAAAAATGATGCTCATACAACACAATTTAAGAATCTAATAAATTCTTTCGGCTATACAATTCAAATTACTCAAAATACACATAAAAATCATTGTATTGATAATATTCTTGTAGATAACATTACACTAAATAATGTAAGTCACAATACGAATGTAATTAGCGCTGGTTTAAGTGATCACTTAGCCCAAATTATAAAATTAGATCTTTATAGACCGCCTGTTAATAGCATTAGTTACAGTAAACCAGTTACCGAGAGAGGGCTTGTGATTCTTTATTCCATTCTAGATTCAACAAATTGGTGTTTCATTGAAGATGATACTAATCTTGAAATTATTTTTAATAAATTTATTACTATATTAAAAAATGCGGTTCATGTTTCATTTCCTATAAACAATAACTCAATGACAGGTACAAAAACTAAACAGACAAATTGGTTCACAGATAAATTAAAACATATGCGTGACAACCTCTTCTTTATAGCAGACTTACATAAAAATATCCATTATTACAATTAGGTGATAGTTTAAAAACACTAAAATATCAGTACAAATCAGAAATTAAAAATGTAAAATACGATCCAACGACATTTATATTAAATCCTCACAGAACACTAGCAAAGCTATGTGGAATATCTTAAACAATAAAAGAAAAATTAGGAAAAAATTTGACTGCAAGATTTCTCCCCAAAGCTTTAATACTTATTTTTCAACAATTACTGATGATATTCTAAAAAATACAGACTATGCATTCACAGGATTACCTCAAAAAACAAAGACATAAAAACGCCCAAAATTACTTTCATTTAAATTATGTTTCTGAGGTCCAAATGCGGAATACAATAAACAAACTTTCAAATTCAAATTGTACAGACGTTTATAATATAAACAGCACAATGATTAAAAGAACCAAAAGCATTTTAGTACCCATACTTACAAAACTATACAACAAATGTATCGATGCAAAACCTTTTCCCACGGTACTAAAAATAACCAAGATATTGCCAATTTACAAAAAGGTGATAAGTCAAGCGTAGTCAATTATAGACCAATTGCAATAATTCCAATAATTAGTAAAATCTTTGAATACATTTTAAAATCACAATTATTGTATCACTTTGAACACAATCAGCTACTTAGTGTTAATCAGTTTGGTTTCCGAGAAAACAAAAGCACTTTGGACGCATTATTGCAATTTGTTACATTTCTGTATAGTAGTATTGACATGGGTAATTACGTGAGTGCTTTATTATTAGACCTAAGCAAAGCTTTTGAGATTGTGTTTTGCATAAGATTCTATTAGAAAAACTGCAGAGGTTGAAAATAGTGCTCTAAAATTTATAAGATCTTATTTTACAAACAGGCAACAGTATGTAGAAATAAATCACGTTAAATCCTGTACACTACCAATAAATCGAGGTGTCCTCCAAGGATCAGTTTTGGGACCTTTATTTTTCCTAGTTTTTATTAATGATTTAGACAGCTCTGTTCTTTCCGATAAATTTATTTTATTTGCCGATGACATAACGTCAATAAACAAAGATGTTGACATAGACCAACTACGGAAAAAAAGTAAGCAATAGTAAATTACAGATAAACAAATGGTTAAAATATAATGAATTAGTTTTAAACGAGTCCAAGACGCAAACTATAATTTTTAGTACTAGAGACATTGAAAGCCATCAAAACCTAAATAAATGTAAACTCTTAGGAGTATACTTTGAACCAAATCTCACTTGGTTTAATCACTGCGATGAACTTGCCAAACATTTATCTTCGTTAATCTTCTTATTTAGAAATATAAATGCCTCACAAAAGTAATGCTGTGTGCATACTACTCACTATTCTACTCAAAAATGATTTATAGTATTTTACTATGGGGGCACTCAACTTCTGCAATGCGCATATTTGCTCTACAAAGAAAGATAGTTAGAGTATTGAGTGGTGCCAAATATCACGATGACACTATGCCTTTATTTAAACGTTTAAATTTACTCACGCTTCCTGCAGTGTATATTCTGCATGCCTTACTTTATGTAAAACAAAATCAGCAACAATATGAAACTATACAAAATATTCATTCTCATAACACACGATCAAACCGTAATCTGTATCAACCTTACACTCGTCTTAAAAAAACCCAACAAGCGACTAATTTCTATGGAATAAAGTTTTACAACCATCTACCGGAAACTATAAAAGCACTAGAGATAAAGCAATTTAAAGCAGCAATTAAAAAGTACCTCATTATCAATACGCCTTTTTCTGTATTAGATTTTCTAAATTTTACCTTTTGAAGGTCTATGTTCTAATGTTGACGAATGTAAAATATTTATATTATTAACATGAATAAACTAAACTAAACTAAACTAAATGTGAAGGTTATTACTTTTATTTTGTTAATTTAATTAATTATTGTTTTATCTTAATCATCAATATTACTACTATCTGAAGTATGTGTTTAACATTAAGTAATTGTAACTGTAGATTTAGTTTTTTATTGTTTTTTTTTTTAATTTTGTTTTCATTTTTAGTATTTTTAAGAAATGTTAAATGTTGTATTTGAAAAAATGAATTTGGTGCTCAAAACTAATTTTTGTTCAACTTTGTATACGAAAATGTATATAAAATTAGCGAGTTTTATTTAATAATAACTAGAAATACATTAGATTTTAAACAATTGCGATACACCTGTCTCCTAGTTCATTGAGGATAAAGTATTGACACTGAAACAACATGGTGCTGGAAGTCATCAACAACAGCCAAAAATAAATTGAGAATTTCTTCTATAAAATAATGTAGGAATTTACTCTAAACGTGGGTATTCATTTTTTTGAAGGTAATAGAGAAAGTACAGTATGCAACACGTGCATGAAGTCCTTTCATAAACCCCAATTTAGTATTGTACTGTGAAATGAGTTTATCAAATCTTAATAAATAATTTTTTTCCATTACTAGCTGTGAAGTGGACAATTATTGCGTCTCCTAGCTAACTGAGAAATTGAATTTCTCTATTAGTGGTTAATAATTTTTTCTATTGTTGACCCAGGTTAATAATGGACAATTTCAAATTTTTGATAATCTAAGAATAGTTGTTTAACAAAAATGAGTGAAACATAATTTTGTATATCCAGAAGATTATCTCTAACGTATTTGCTGCTTAAAATTACCTAACACGATTAAATTATTTGAATAAAAAAATGCCATTAGTTTAAAATTCGCGCCCTCATCCCATAACCGCAAATACATAACCTGAATTTATTTATTTATTAAATATGATGGTAGAATCAGTTTTTTCAGGTTTCCCAAAGGAGATTTAACCAGGCGAGTTAAGTTACATCAAGAATTTTAAGTAAATTACAAGCATTTGGTTGTAGGTGTTTTGAATGGTTAACAGAATCTGGAAGGTCCGATCTGTTGCATAAAAATGTCGACTCTAAAAACTTAACGAGTATGTGGCGAACACTTGCCATTCCTAAATGAATTACAAGTGTCAATTTCTGAAACCCAATATTCAAATGATGCAAGGTATATTGCGAAGCAATAAATGCCCATTAACATTTCTAGCTATATCAAAACTACTCAAGCTTGCAGCTCAAATACTCTTAGGCAAAGAAAATTACGGAGGAACATTCTTAAATTGCAACGTGAAAAGAAAGCACTTCAATTGAAGTTAACATCTCCCAACGATTACTTTCCGAAAGCAGAGCACAAATTGTGACAGCCGAAGTGGACTTAAAAAATAAACCACTAAGAAGCAGGAGATATACAGAGGAATACAAACAATTTCACTAAAATTATATTTTACGAGCCCCAAAATGATAATTTTAAAGTAGGTTTTAAAGTTTTTGCCAGCTCAAACTGCAACGTGATCATGGTTAGAGTTATATATAAAAGTTAAACAATCCTTATGCTACATCTTTACAAATACGATATGCAAAAGTGACAAATTGAAGTCGATAGTATTAAACTGCATAGAAAAGCTACAACTACAATGCGTTGCCAATGTTAGGGCAGTAGTAAAATTTTCGAAACCTAATTAAAGAAATAGATGTATCACCGGAAAAACCATACCTTCTCGTAAACGATAAAAAATCTATTATTTCTTCGATGTCTCCTATTTATTGAAGTCGGTGCAAAATAACTTGATTAAATACGATATAATCTTTAATAACAAAAAGCATCTTGGAAAGACATTAAAAATTTCTACATGTCAGACAAATCTAAACCGCTGCGATTGGCTCTTAAATCAACTAATTTACATATTACTCCAAATAATTTTCAGAAAATGAAGGTGAAATATGCCACACAAGTGTTTAGTGAATCAGTTAAAAGTTGGTTTATCAACGTATGTAGTTTTTAATGCTTTTTGATTTATTTGCATTCCTGTGCCACTTGATTTTACAAGAAAAATGTTTATTTTTTATGTTTGGCTTAAATTTGGCTAGTATTGGAAAAATAGTATATACACCATGGTTGTGAAGTCCATTATTGCCTACGCACCTTATTTCGCTCGGGGCTACCGCCCCTCGCTAGAGCAATAATGACAGACTTCACAACCTTGGTGTATAATATACTATTAGTTTTAAAACGACACTGTTAAGTGAACGATACAATTAAACAATAATTAATGAAGAATTTGTTCTATGCATTTGGTTTCTGGTTTTCCCAAGCGTTTTTGTTAAAATTTGATTTATTTATATTTTACATAAATTTAATAGTTTTTTACTTAATTGTTAACTTAATAAAATTCATACGTAGTACATTTGCTTTTAAATTAAATACAGTTGCAGCAATTTGAAAGTAATATTTACTATACATCATAATAAAATTTCGACAAGAATATAAACATATATGTACTTAGGGACAGTAAATCCCAAAATACGATAAAGATGAACAAGTTAAGGTTCCTTTTCACAAAAATTACACGTTCACGGTTTTAAAAATTATTTCGCATAAAGCAGCAACATTACAAAATAATTCTATACAAAACCGTCACATGAATGTATGTATGTTGATCCTTCTTTTATGGTCGAGATTAAAGCGCATAATACCTCTTTACAATAACCTTCCTACGTACCATATTTTTTATTATCAACCTTAATATAAATTTAAAATTGACGGAAGTTTTGAACGTTACGGTCAATAATGCAGCCAGTTGCCAACAACATGCATAAAACATTTTCCAACTTTTTTAAATTAAAAACTTTATTAGGGCACTTCACTGATGTCATTAAGAACCGGGAGTTTTTTAAATATTCTGCATTCTTTTTGCCCTCGAAATAATTCATCTTTGGCCTTTCATTATAATTTCAACGTTTAATTCTTTCCCTAATTTCCCGACGTATTATAAAATCTTAATGAATTACTGCTTGAAATATTCAAATTTATAAAGACTTAATTTTAGATAAGATTATTCCTTGTTTGATTTTGAAAGACAACTTTAATTTAAAGGATTAAAGGACATTTGAATAATAATGACTTGATACATTGAAATATTTAATTTATTATGACATTTATGAATATGCAAATTTACTTACTACTACAATCAAAATAAATGGACAGAATTACCTGCATTTACTTGAAAATTTCGTCAGTGTTTTCATATGTTTTTTTCTATTTCGCAATTTCTATAGCTTTGTTTTCCTGTTGTACACGATACGAAAATAGAAGCTCTTTTCATAATTTTTTTAGGGATTCTATAAATTTTAGTGTATAACCAAATAATTTACAGTTTTAGTTTTGACGTAAAAAAATTAAGTGAGGTTTTCTTTGGTTAGTTTTTATTAAGTAGATTTTAATATTCAAAGAAAATTTAATGTTAATTGATGAAACAGAACTTAACAAACAGTATTTTTTCGTCGACCGTGCATTTTAGACTTAATTAATGTAAACGAAATTGATTTTAGTATACATATTAACGCTTTATCTTCGTTCAACTACAACATGAAAATGAATTTAAAAAATCTGGCGTAATTTGTAGCAAAGCAAAATGTTAATAATAACAAATTGACATTAATCTACACTTGTAATAAAACACAGATTTTTCAGACATTTTTAGCAACATTCCAAATATAACTAATATTTAAGGGTGTTCAGCTCATCTATTTTACCTCTTCTCTCACGCAATTTTTCAATATTGTTTACTCATTGTTCAATAGTTACATTCTTTAAGTAGAGCTGTAAGAGAAAATCAAACTTTACCAATAAGGAGTCTTCTATGAAAGTGTTGCAAAACCATTGACAGTATTGAATATATGTGCAAGCTAATTGTCGCTCTCCGACAATTGCAGACCTCACTTCGGTCGGTCTGCAAACTTTGTCTTCGTGCGACAAAAAATGTTGTTGTGACACTTGTTTTTCAATATACTATTCCACATTTCTTTTTTGATATGTTTCACAAAGTTGTTTGTGGTTTATGTCTTCATGGTACACTACTGATTTACTCTAAGGTTTGAAAATCATTAAATGATTTTTTTTATCACCTTGACTTGGATTACATACTCTAGGTTTTATGATTATAGTCATCATTACACTTTACACGGTCATCAATAATAATACCAGTAATAGCATTACTGGCGAAATTTACTTTATCCCAGATTATCGAGATTGTAAGAAACCGACAATAATTTAATTTAAATTTGCCGCCAAGATGAAAATATCTCAAGACATAAAATTTACATCATCAAAAGAGACGTCATGCGCACCGCCCTACTTAACATTACGCCCATGCAACGGTTGCTCACTCTCCCGCTAGAGATAAAGTTTCCTATATAAAAACGAGCCGACATAATTAATTTAATTCCGAATTCCAAATTATTATTGACTTGTTCAATAAGCCTCTTCCAATCTTAAACTGACCCAAACCGTTTAAACTAAACTATCCGCCGTACTAATCCGCTAACTAAAAAACCACTTTAAATGCTGATTGGATTCGGCACGGGCTATGGCAAAAAACCATACTAATCGCTTGAGAACCACCTAAAAACAACCACCGTTAATAATCCTCATCGCCATCACCTACTTACCCCGAACCCTAAACAGTGTGGCTGATTTATTCGGTAGCAGTTGCTTCCTTTTAAAACCGTTCCACTTAGAACTAGCCGCTTCGTAGTAAGCGTGCTAGCAGATTCTGACTTAGGCAAAGCATCACCGCCACAAACCAACCGCTAACACCGAGCATAGAACTTCTCGCACATAGACTTTTCGTCCACCAGGCATTACCGTACGGGTACGACCACCAAGTATTCTGGGCACGTTAAGACGGACTTTCGTCGTTTATTAAATCGTAAACCCCTAATTATAAACTCCGTTGTTTATTCTGTAACAAGCGAGCTCTGTAGAAAGAAGTTCTAACCGATAAACTTAAAAGTGGTTGTAAAAGACCGCCACCGATGATTAAAATAACTTAGCTGTTTTAGTGATCCAATAGCACAAGACGCAGAATCACCAGGAACCCACAACCCGGGGTTTCAACCAGAATTTCCACCGTTCAAAGAACGTGGAAATTTAGCGGATGACCGACCGTACTAACCCGGCGCCGTATCAACACTGGCCGTGTCTCCATCGCTGCTGTTCCATTTGCGACTTGCAGAGTATACAACGCAACCAAAATACGTTGTAAATAAATACTGTATGTAAATAATAACCCTTACAAACTGTAAATAATTGTTAATAAAAGCCTTAAAATCGAACCCTGGGCATTATTTCTTCACTCGAAGCTACCGGCGGCCGATTATAAATTTTGTTACGCCCCGTTTTACGTTTCAACTGCAATTCAACGCGGTAGTTAGAACATAAAAGTGCGCGTTTACAAGATTATTATTTGCTGCTGGGGAGATAGCCCATAAGTAGGGGTATCCACACTGCCCACCGGCGAAACAACCGTTGAACTATGTTGTGAAAATTCCTTGTTAATTTTTACAGTTGCTTCAAATAAAATATTATTGCTTTCTCTGCAAAAAGTCTTTGCTGGAGGTGTAACTGCAGAAGCTTTTCTCCCTACGCTTTGGCAATAGTGGGAGTTTCTTTTTGGTTGTCAATTTTAGAAGAATGGTCCAAATAAGCGCATGCCTTTTGCAAGAGCTCATTTTGCCGAGCAATGAGGCCGATGCTTTTGGCTTTTTTGGACATGGGTTTAAGAAGCAGTACTATTGATGAACGTGGTGTTGGAGGAATTGCTTGTATTTGAGAGGGATTTTCATATTGCTTGCCTTCCTCCCCTTCATTATATTGTGCCTGAAAAAAATTATGAATGTTGCACTTTGTTTTACATGTATAATATACACTCTTTTCTATTACAGTTTCCAACAACATCTGAAGAGTGGACTGAAATAGCCTACGAATTTGAGAACCAGCACAAATTTTGGAACACACACGGAATAATTGATGGCAAATATATTGCAATTAAGAAACCGGCTAATTCAGGATTTCTTTATTACAACTTTAAAGAGTTCTTTAGCATTGTGCTACTAGCATTAGTCAACGCAAAAAAGATTCCATCATGGTTGATTCAGAAATAAAGAGACGAATATCAAATGGTGGCGTTTCGTAATTTTGTACTCTACATTTAGAGCCCTTTTGAAACAAAATGGTTTAAATGTACCAGAACCTACATCATTACCTAGTGTTACTGAACGTTTCCCATACGTGTTTGTTGACTATAAAGCGTTTGCATTACATACGAACTTAATGAAACCCTATTCTCAGAAGACATTGATTTCAGAACGGTTTGAGTTTAATAAAGTTTATCAAAAGCTCGTGTAGTAGTGGAAAACGCTTTTGGGATTTTGGGTGTCATATTTGATGTTTTCCAAAGCCAATAAATTTAGAACCACAAAAGGCATCAACAGTTAGAATAACGTGTTGCTACTTGCATAATTTTTGGCAAAAAAAATCCAACAATCATGTTTCTCCACCGGTACAGCCGAAATAACCGAGTATGATCTTGTTAATTTATAAAGCACCTTTAACCAAAACTGTGAGGCGGATGCCAAAACAATACGGAAAAAATTCTGTAACTATTACAACAATGAGGACCAATTGTAGTTACAAATTATGAACACATTTCAAAAAAATTTCTGAAAAATGAGTTTTCTGACCTACCACGTATGATCAACGTATGCCGTATTGCATGATATTGTGTAATTTAGTATCCTACCAATTTGTAATTTGTAAATAAAAAATAAAACAATATAATTAGTAAAATAATAAGTTTTACTTACTTGAGAGTTCCCAATGTCAACAGGTTGCTCAAGATTGGTTATAACTTTCAACGAGTGGAAAATCTACGACGGCAGTGAGTATACATCATCGGGTCCAGTTCCTGATCTTTTCGAGTTCTCTAATTTTTTTAAATCTTTTCTATAATTGCAATGTAAAAAAAATCCAACAAAATATAAAATCCTATAGAAGCTAATCAGAAAAGAAATTAGAAAACTTTTTGACGAGAAAGGCATAAAATGGCTCAAAATATCTTCAACGCTATATATAACACCGGACAATTACCTTAATCATGGTTAAAATCTACGTTCATAACTTTCCCTAAGAAGCGAAGTGCTAGACAATGTTCTCATTATTGTACCATAAGCCTCATGAGTCACCTTCTGCAAACCTTTCTAAAAATAATTTAGCAACGCATTTATAGACTTCGTGAGGAGTATCTAGGACTAACACAATTTGGATTCAAAAATTCAACAGGAGCAAGAGAAGCTCTCTTCTGCATACAAGTACTATTTCAAAGATGCCGTCACATGAGCTGCGATGTATACGCTAGAAAATTCAGAAGATCGCATATATATAAACGGAGAAGTTTTAAAAAATTTTGGATATGCCGACGACACGGTGATATTTGCAAATAATATGGAAAGTTTACAGATATTAATGACTAAAATAACGCAAGTAAGCAAAACATACGGTTTAGCATTAAACACAGATAACACAAAATATATGATAGTTTCGAAAGATGGGATACCTCTTTGTCAATTAATAATTAAAGACAAACCCATAGAAATGGTGCATACATACAATTACTTAGGAACCACCTTAAATAGTAATTGGAATCACTCCGTTGAAATAAAATGCAAAATAGAAAAGGCTCGAGTAGCGTTTGTTAAAATGAAAGCCCTGTTCATAAGTCATGACTTGCATATAGATATGAAAAGAAGACTATTGCACTGTTACAACAGTCCTGTTTTATTATATGGCGCAGAATCGAAGACCATCAACTAAACAACAACAAAAAGACGTATATTAAAAATCTCCTGGACGCAACACGTTACCAATACCACCGTGTTACAGAAGATGAATAAAGAGAGCGAAGTCATAAAAATTATAAAAACTAGAAAGCTTGAATACTTAGGCCACATAATGAGAAATGGAGACGATATCGATTGCTTCTGCTCGTATTACAAGAAAAAGTATTGGGAAAGAGAGGTCCAGAAAAGAATAGGATATCGTGGCTCAAGAATTTAAAAACATGGTACAATACCACAACAACAAGACTTTTTAGAGCTGCGAGAAATAAAATACAAATAGCCAGAATAATTGCTAATACCCGTTAACGGATCTGCACTAACAGAAAAAGAATTGCATATCAGCGTATTAATTTAACGCCTGATGTCAGATACTGTTGCTCCAGGCTTAAATTTTTTATAAATGGATAGCAGTTTCTTGAGTGCGGCAATCCTTTTAACTTTATTTTTATAATTGGAATCTGTAGGGTCCCATAAAAGATTGCAAAACACAGTTTCCAACATCAGCACAATCATTTTCCGGAATCGATATATTGACTCGACGACTTCACTGATAAACTAGGTAATAGTATAATTATTAATAACATTTTTCCTTCCCGTTTGCAGTAATGATGCACCGAGATCAGAAAATCCAGATTTAGATCATTACCATCATTACTGCCCATCAGTCCAACTTTGTTCACTTTACATTATTAATGTCATTCTGATAACGTAATGTCATTATTAATGACCGTATAAGGGTCGGTATACCAACGGTTTTTTGTTTTCTAATTTGAAGTTTTCTCTTAATGTTCTCAGACTGCATTAACAGAATAACTTTATCGTAACACGTTTTACAATCAAAGCTAAGTTTTAATAAATACTTTCTCAAATTTGCATTTACATAATCAGTTTTGAATTTCATAACTTTGTTATCAAGTCAAATTTATTAAGCGGTGTAGTTCGACTACTTTTCTGAAATTATTATTTTTTTTTTAATGAAACAGATGTTTGTGTTTCTACAAAAACTACAACAATTATCACTTTCTTTAAGCAATACTAACAAAAAATTTGATATTTAACAGCAAATGAAATGTAAAAATATTAAGAAAATGAAATAAACAAAATTAACAGGCAATAAAAATGTCAAATTATGAGTTAATTGATACTTTTTTTACATTGATGCTATTGGCTGATGGTATTTTTAATTAATTTAGTTCTCATGTTTTCCAGAATTATCACAGCCTTGATGGATCTACAAGATGTATAACTACAAGTTTTGTCTTATATGAGCATCTTTAGTTCAACAATGTAGTTTTGTTTAAAATTTCACTTAGGTGTTTAATATGTTTGTGGTATTTTTGTATGTCAATAAAAACTACCACAAATATAACAAAAGGAAAAACACCAAAAAAACAGTACAAAACTATACTCGGACAGGTGTTCCAATAGCAAAGCTATCATCATCAGCAAACCGATACTAAAAATAAAAACAATAGGAAGCTTAGATATACAATCTGCATGTCACGCTTCGTTACACCTCATGGATTCTTATATAAGCTTGAATAATTCCGAAAATCCTAATGGACCGTTATCATCATAATTTATAAGCAAATTTCTGTTTTTAAAAATTTATAAACTTTCGTAAGAATCAAGTTCGTTTTTATTATCTACCCTCTTAATTAAATCAATGTCGCCTACTCTATGGCCATTTTCAAGCATATGCATGGCAACACTGGACCTATCTGTGCGATGATATTTGACATGAGCTAAGTGCTCTTTAAAACGAGTTTTAATAGTTCTCTTGGTTTGCCCTATATATACTTTAACAAACGGAAAAACACCAAAAAACTGCACCAAAAAACTATACTCGGACACTTGTTGCAACAGCTAAACTATCATCATCAGCGAACCGATACTAAAAATAAAAACAATAGGATGCTTTTATATATATATACTTTCTGCGTGTCACGTATCGTTGCACTTCATTATTTCTTATACACGGTGGTGCTTTTGAAAACGGGTTAAGAGATTTAGCATTGTGAACTGGTTTTTATCGAATTTCTGCTCGCCCTTTCAAATGACAAAAATGGTTTTAGTATCAAGACGCAGCTAAAATTATTGCCAATAGCGCTCGTTATCAGAAATCAGCTGAATTACATGGTCGTTTTGAAAATTCATCAATAAAAATTAGTGTCAATAATGAGTTGCTTAAGCAACTATGACATTCCTACGTTTTGACAAGTCATAACAATTCAGATTAAATAATTCCGAAAATCCTAATGGACCGTGACCATCATAATTTATAAACAAATTTCTGTTTTAAAAAATTTCTTAATTTTCACAAGAATCAAGTTCATTTTTATCATCTACCCTCTTAATTAATTCAATGTCGCTTACTCTATGGCCATTTTTAAGCATATGCATGGCAACACTGAACCTATCTGAGCGATGATATTTGACATGAGCTAAGTGCTCTTTAAAACGAGTTTTAATAAGTCTCTTGGTTTGCTCTATATATACTTTGGTTACAGTGTCTACAATTTATTTTATATATTCCGATTTATCATACATTTCTATTGGGTCTTTCGGATTGCCTAAAAGATTTTGCAAGTTGTTACTACTAGAGATACTGTTTTATAATCAAATTTTAAAAATATTTTTTGAAGACCTTTTATGTATGTGAGATAATTTGGTAATTTGACATATTTCTTATATATCTTGCTAGTTCCTAAGTTTGGAATGTTCTTAATGTTTAACTTATGTTTATGTTTTCTAATTATGTTTGTGACAATTGATTGCTGAAAACCATTGTATGATGCAATCTGCTTAATGTTGCTCAGTTTTTTATCAAAGTTTTGTTTTGACAATGGGAAATGTAATAATCGGTGAATCAAAAAGTTGAAAGATGCAAGTTTATGTTGCATACTATGGTTGGAATCAATTGTTATAAACCTCATAGTGTTAGTATCTTTACGATAAATATCTATATCTAGTTTGTTGCCATTTCTTGTCACTAAAGTGTCTAAGAAAGGTAACTTAAGATTGCTTCTGTTTCATAGGTAAACTTGATCGTCTCAAATTTTAAATTTAAAATTTCTACAAATTGCTGAGGGTTGTAAACTTTAATGTCGATGACTGCAAAAACATCATCTACATATCTAAACCAAATTCTAGGAAAGTAATCTAAATTATTTGTTAAATCAGTTTAAAATTTACCCATGAACAGGTTAGCCATTGTTGTAACATGATTTTGTTGATAAATATTATTGTTAATTTGTAAGCAGGTTTGACTCATACATAATCTTGCTAATTTAATAAAATTCTCTACTTCTGAATTGTCAAAATGATTTTGGTGTAACATATCTTTCAAATAATCTAAAGTGACATCTATTGGAATGCTTGGAAACAATAAACAGACATCAAATGAAACTAAAACTTCGTTCTCAGTCAGCATAATGATTTTAATTTTTTCAATAAAATCGTATGAATTTTGAACTCTGAAATGTGATTGTTGATATTGAAAACTGTTGAATTTATTTGACAATCATTTAGATATCAGATAACTAGAAGCATTAATACCTGAAATAATGGGCCGCATTGCTTTTTTGGGTTTATGTATCTTAGGCAAACAATACGTTTTAGGAAGAACCGGGTTAGATACCGTTAGCAAAACTATTATAATTTCACATTCTAATACGACTCTACGGATATCAGCAATCATTTTGGGTAGAGGATTTTTAGATATTACTGAATAGGGACCTTCATTAAGCATCACCTGAACTGACTCAAAATAATCCTTTTGTCCAAAATAACTACTTTATTGCCCTTATCTGCTTTGAGATAACAACACTTTTTCTCTTTAAGATTTTTAACAATGTTTATTTCTCTCGCGTTAAATTTAAATTTTGGTAACTGCTGAATATTATCTGAAATTTGAATTTTACAAGCATTCCTAATGAATTTTTTAGAGTTATCATCTAAAGGTTTGATCAAACTTTCAATTCCTACTATAATTT
Organism: Abscondita cerata; assembly: GCA_030710515.1. Classification (NCBI taxonomy): domain Eukaryota; kingdom Metazoa; phylum Arthropoda; class Insecta; order Coleoptera; family Lampyridae; genus Abscondita; species Abscondita cerata. Next base: position 60,527 of record JALBCR010003764.1, on the reverse strand, counting down.
GATCTATGGGTACTTTGTTAAATTTGAGGTTATATTTCAAGCCTTTATTCAACAAAGTTAATTTGTCATTGTTAAAAATCTCCGAGGATTTGTTTACCACTATGTTGGATTAAAAAATCATAACTTTCACTGTATACGACACGGAATATTACAGCCAAACTATTCAATAAAATTGGAAAAATATATCTGGGATGGATAGAGACCTATAGGAGGAATGTTTTAAAATTATTTTCGAAACATACAGGTGTTCCAAAATACACAGACCATATCAAAGTTGTGTTTTTTCTTATGGAATGTCCTGTATATTATTACATTTTCAGTTTCTACAAACAAAATAAGAAAAGGATTTTATAGAGGTTTACCTTACTTAAACCTAAAGTTTTTGAGATATTTTGTATTTTATGAAAAAGTCGTTACGATTTTGCCAATTCATATCTCAGCAACTATTCTCTTTCTCCAAATTAAATTCCCATTGAAGTCTATCAATTGATCAGATTTTATGTAAAACTTGTGAAAAATTTATCATCATATACATGATGTGTACAAAATAAGATTAAATAATGACATGTTTTGAACCGCAATAACTTGCTTAATTTAAATAAAACACTCTGTATTTTATATCAACAACAAATGTAAAATGTAATTACCTATCAAACAATACTATAGTGTCCTATAGCTAAATGTTCAGGTTGTCATAAAAAATGCAAATTTTCATAATGAAGACTGATTTGTAACAATTTTAATATTTATCTAGTAAGGTATACTTACAACTTTGACAGGTAAATATTATGTATTTGTAAGAAGCCCGTTGATTGACCGGCAAATTTTAATGCATGAATTTAATAATGCTAGACTACACGTGCATTTAGGTTGATCCCATTATTCTCTGAATAATGTTAAACCTATAGCGAACGAAGACCCCTTGGCCCCACCTCTGTATAAAAGTTTCTGGTTTTCGGAATTTTTCCGTTGGTTTGAAGGCAAGCCCCATCGGCATGCCGAATTTCAAGTCTCTACGACGTCTGGAAGTACCCGTTTAATTTCGGAGACAAACAAATGTTTTTTGTATTTCACCAGTATGTTTTACAATATTGTAAACAGCTTAGGAATTGATCCGTGGAGCAGATAATTCATTAGAAGAGATATTATTGTGAAATAAATTTGTACGTTTATTAAATTTTTGCAAACTCTATACATATTTATTTCTCTCAAAATTTAATACAGTTGATGAAATGTACACAATGCAAATCTTCTCCTTTTTACAGATACATAATATTCACCTGTCAAAGTTGTATAGCTGACTTAATAAATATTAAAATTGTTACAAATCAGTTTTCATTATAAAAATCTGCATTTTTCATGACAACCTGAACATTTAGCTATAGGATACTATAGTATTGTTTGATAGGTAATTACATTTTACATTTGTTGTTGATATAAAATACAGGGTGTTCTATTTAAAATAAGCAAGTTATTGCGGTTCAAAACATGTAATTAATTAATCTTATTTTGTACACATCATGTATATGATAGTAGATTTTTTACAAGTTCTACATAAAATCTGATCAATTTATACACTCCAGTGCGAATTTAGTTTAGAGAAAGGTATTAGTTGCTGAGATATGAATCGATAAAATTGTGACAACTTTTTAATAAAATACAAAATATCTCAAAATCTTTTAGGTTTAAGTAAGGCAAACCTCTATAAAATCCATTCTTATTTTGAACGTAAAAACTGAAAATGTATTGATATACAGGGCATTCCATAAGAAAAACACAACTTTTGTGTATTTTGGGACTTCTGTATATTTCGAAAGTAATTTTTAAATATTCCTCCTATAGGTCTCTATCAATCTCAGATATATTTTCCCAATTTTATTAAATAGTTTGGCGGTAATATTCCGTGTCGTATACCGTGAATAACCCTGTATATTCAAAAAAAATTATTCCACTGGCATTAATTTACCTAGATTCATAAATTCTACTAAACAGACTAATTTAATCAATTGTTGCTAAAAATGGAAGTTTTTCTATAAGCATGCTTCTACAATTCTTTCTTTTAGCCAAGTATTCCGAACGGTGGTAACACTGATAAAGTCCAAGATGTCATTAACTTCGGTGTGCATTAATTTAAATCGTAATTAATGTTCAGTAGATTTATTTATCTACTTATTTTTAATTCCACTTATTTTTTTTAATGAAACATGATAAATGTATTAATGAAACTTAAACTAGCATATAAACCAAAGTTTAATGTAAATATTGCCACCTTAGCAATTACACTTTTAAATTCCCTAAATTTAAAAACTCGTATTTAATTTTAGCGACTCATACTTTTGAAAACTCCCCGCTTTGCAGCTCATTTTCGAAAATGTACTCGTCTTATAAAATGCGTCTTCTGAAACTAGTTCTTTAATATACTATTATACAACTGCATTAAGTACATTAGAAGCAGGATCATAAGAAAACATCTATTAATTCAAACGAAGTTAGTCTCCATAGAAAATAAAGTTAATCAATAATAACTTTAATATTACATTTAAAAAAATGTTTTAAAACTACACTTAGAGTGTTAATATAATCGTCTATTTATTCTCACGTTCCACTTAGCCTAAAGTATAATTAATATTCATTACAGACGTTTATATTTTACAAGGAACTTAATATAGTGCAACTGATGTTATAGTCCGAAAACATAACATTTAAATTAAATATAGTCCATGACTACAACTATTAAATAATAAAAAAAATTACACGTAATAAAAATTGAACAAAAAATCTTTTCCTGCCGCCGATGGTGGCGAGAATACGTTGTCAAAATTCGTTCGTCGACTACGGAAATTAGAACGAGATCCTGTCGTTGATAACAGTCTCAACAAATTTATTTCAAATCTTCCACCTGATTGCTGTTATATATTTCTGGGGTGTTCGTGCGAACACTCGATAATAATGATGTTAGGATTTACGTCTCATTTCCATGGCTTCCTAGATATTATCTGTGTAAAATCAGTAGTAGAAATGGTCGGCAATTTTTTGCTTCCATTTTATTAGTAGTGGATGGAAATCGATTTGTACTACTTTCGAATTATTCACCTCATTTTACACGTACTTTAATAATTAGATTTTACGCACTTTAGTATGAAATATTTCCGGATAATGTTATTGATCTGAGTTTATGTGAGTAACTAGTTCAGTTTTAAACGAAGTTTAAATTTTTAAACAATTATGTTTGCAATATTATTTAATTACAACAACTTTGTCGACAGATGTGTAAACAGTTAATCCTTTGATTATTATAGCCAACTAAGTGTTGACAAAAATAACAATCAAAACCTGCCAACACTTAGTTGGTTATAATAATATGTTGGCAAAGTTGCATTAATGCGAATGCATTTTCGAACGAAACGGTGATAAATGTTCTCAACACTTATTTATTACTTAAATAAGTGATTTTCAATGTTTGACAAAACTGTGTATCAAGCTAGAAATTAGTAGAACATATTAAAAATATTAGTAATATTCTTGTAACCAGCAAGCCAACTGATAAAGCAGTGTAAATCAGTGCACGTAAGAGAGCACATAGCCCTGATACTAAAAATGTGTAAGAACGTGAATTATTAATATTATCAATAGGGTTTTTCCCCTTTTTATTTGTGATTTTAATGAAACTCTTTCCTTCTTTTAGAGAGATGGCGAACTTTTTACAAAAAACAACTATTAGTGATCTTTTACTAGCGATTACTGTTACGTAACAGTTTGTAAAAATTATATTGTTCGTATACTAATTAAATGTTACAAAGATTGATGACTTTCACAAACAATTTTAACAAAATAACTATAAACATTTATATAAAGTTTGCTCTTCTTGAGCCCTTCTAGGTGGAGGTGAATGAAACAACAAACTCAATATGTTGTCAACGCCGACGTGTCGCCCCCTATGCGTAGGGCTTTATCAAGGCTAAAAATTTTTTTATTATTTAATATAAGACATGAATGATATACATAAACTAATACAAATTAGAAATTAAAATTAGAAAACGGTATACATTAATTATTGTAACAAAAATTTTTTATACAATTAAACAAAATATATTTTTTTATATATAGTAACAAGTGACTAATCACCAATAAGATTAAAAAAGAATTCCTTAGTTATATAAGTTTCATGTTAAAATTCTTTTTTTATTATAAAATATAAATTTTGAAAATTATTAAGAATGAACGCGATAAAAGATAACCGGTATTGGACTCACCTCATAACAAATAAGAGTTGGTAGTCTTAATTACCATCAATTAATGGAAACGTCACATATGGATTAAAAATAAAATAAAAACAGTTATATATATATATATACAGGGTGCCCATAATCTATCTCATAACATGGGTAACTTTCTTAATATGCAAAATAGGTAATCGGTTAAATTAGGAAAGTTGGGCAGAATTACAAGCAAAATGTTAAACTTTTTCAAATTTGACATATGTCTTCAACTTTTGAAATTTTGTGAAAAAACTGAAAACAGTCGATTTTTTAATGTTGTCCTGTTCCACTACTACTTACTTTAGAACTGAACTAAAAATGACATCTTATACATATTTTTACGTAGAATTCGATAAAATTACTCAAAATGTCATAACCCTCTTGATTTTCGAGATATAACACAAACTTACATTTTTTAAATGACAATCATAGTTGGCTGTGATCTTATTAAATAGCTTTTGTTTTGCGATTTCATTGATATAAGGTTCGATATACTTTACTCTTGTATTTCTATTTAAATGCCCAAAATTGTGTTGTTGATACCATTAAGGAACAAAATGATTTACAAGTTAGTTAAACTTGAAACAAAATTTATATTGACAATATAATACCACAAGTAGGTACTATTAATGGTTTGTAATTATGTTCTATTTCAATAATGTACAAAAGACATAAAAGTTCATATTAAATGTTCGAAATGGCCCCCGTTAACCAATATGCACATTTGACATCTTCTAACCATCTCTCTATGCACTTTTTCCAAACTGCGAGGACGAATTCTTCTAATAATCAACCTAATTCTATCTTTTAATTCTTCTACATTATTGGGTTTTTCTTTGTCTTTAACGGTTCCCCACAAGAAAAAATCGAGAGGTGTGATATCAGGTGTTCTTGCCGGCCAATTAATAGGACCTGAATTACCGATCCAGCTCGGAAAACGTTCAGAAAGATATTCAGAAACAGCTCTAAAATTATGAGCAGGAGCACCATCATGTTGGAAATGAGTAAGATTTTGTACCACATTTAATGGCAGTTCATCTAACATGTCTTCCAAGTCATTTTGAAGAAATTCTAAATATCGCCTTCCATTTAAATGGTAATTGTAAAAGAACGGACCAATTATTCTGCTACCGAGGATGCCACACCACACATTTATTGAAAAATATGTTGATCTCGTCTCTCAACAGTAACATGAGGGTTGTTCTCAGACCAATAGTTATTATTATGTCTATTAAATACACCGTTATTGGTAAATTTTGCCTCGTCAGTAAATAAAATTCTGCGCGAGAAATATGGATCGTTGTCAGTTTCTCTTAAAACCATCGAGCGTAATTTAATCTTCTCTCTGAGTCGGCTGGATACAAGGTGTTGCCGATATGAAATTTATACGGCTTGAATCGATTTTGTTTTAAAATTAAACGAGCTTTTTCTGTAGAAGTACCACACTCACTTGCAATTTCACGGGTAGATGTTTTTGGTTTATAATTTACATATGCCAAAACTCTTTCTTCGTCTTCTTGATTAAACTTTTGCTTAGCTTTTGGTTTCATAAATGATCCGTATAGTTTTAAATTATTTTCCAGTTTGGAAAAAAGTCTTTTATCTGGTTGTCTTCTTTCCATATATCTTTGCAAATACATTTCACTGGCTTCATTACTATTTCTGTTGCTAGCATAATAACAAAAAGCATGTCGTTTCTCTCTTCATTTGAATACATTGTTTATTTTGAGAATTTTATGTTTTTAAAATAAATCACCGTGAATAATACAACTTACTTATGTAAATCAAATTATTTAGTTGACGACACAGGCTTTTGTTTCAACAGGTTTTTGTTTGAAGCATTTGTTTCCATAGCCTGCCTGTGTATTATTTTGCAGCTTAATTGTATCAATTTTTAGCATTTACAAAAAAATGTAAGAGTAAAGTATATCGAACCTTATATCAATGAAATCGCAAAAACAAAAGCTATTTAATAAGATCACAGCCAACTATGATTGTCATTTAAAAAATGTAAGTTTGTGTTATATCTCGAAAATCAAGAGGGCTATGACATTTTGAATAATTTTATCGAATTCTACGTAAAATATGTATAAGATGTCATTTTTAGTTCAGTTCTAAAGTAAGTAGTAGTGGAACAGGACAACATTAAAAAATCGACTGTTTTCAGTTTTTTCACAAAATTTCAAAAGTTGAAGACATATGTCAAATTTGAAAAAGTTTAACATTTTGCTTGTAATTCTGCCCAACTTTCCTAATTTAACCTATTACCTATTTTGCATATTAAGAAAGTTACCCATGTTATGAGATAGTTTATGGGCACCCTGTATATATATATAAGTTATGGTTAAAAATTATATTTAATTAAAAGACAAACAAACAAACCCAACTTGATACAAACAACGAATAACGAATAAATAAAATTCAAATCAGTACTTTTCAAAAGATACAGATAAAGACCGCTTTTATATTCGTTTGCGTACATACGAAGAAATCAAAAACATTTTTAAAATATGTGTAATCTATTTATTTTTATCTATGTAAATATGTAATTAGTAGATTAGTAATTAGAATAGTTTATTAGACTAGGTAATTAGACTAGGTGTTGATTAGTTCGTTAGTTTTTAGGTTAGTTAGTTAATTGATTAGTTAGTCAGTTAGGATATTTTTCATGTTAAGATTAATTAGGTACGTTTTAATAGTTAGTTAGTTAGTTGGTATTAAGTGAAGGGTTTGATTTTACTGATAATATTACTATAAATCGTACTTAAATTGTTTGTGTCTGTATTAAAATTTACATTTTGGGGTGCATCCTAATCGATATCATTTCTGAGACCAGTCTTTTCTTAAAAATATGTTCCACATCTAATATTACCGGTTCTTTGAAGTTGAACGTATGCTCTGTATTTTTATGGTGAGAGGACAGTCCTGTATCTTCTGTAAGTTTTTTGCAATTATATTGGTGTTGTTTTATTCGTGCACCTAATTTTTGTTTTGTTTGACCAATGTAGCAACTTGAACAATTGTTGCAACAAATTTTGTACACTACATTAGATTTATTTAGAAGTGTAGTCTTGTCTTTTAAACGTGTTTTTGTTATATAAGACTATTTTGGTATTGTCACTTTTAAGATATTTATGATTTTTGGCTAAGAACAGGTATATTGATGATTATTTTATAAGAAAATGTTTCAATTAAATTATGGGTATTGTTCCGATTAATGTGAGATTGAGTGTCACTTCTATGTCTATTAATTAGCTTATTTATAACTTTGTTAGGGTAATTATTATTTTTAATATGGATTTTAAAATTTGTTTATTTTTTCATGAAAAGTGATATCACTCATTTTCAACATTTTATTAAGCATGGCCGTAATAATGTTAGTTTTTGATGTAATGGATGTTTTGAAAATAGTTGATAGTTCGCCCTGATGCCATAGGTTTTTTATACCAATCAGTTTAATACCATCGTTAGTCCTTATAAGTAAGACATCTAAAAAGGGTAGTTTTGAATTTTTTCCAATTCTACAGTAAACACTAGATGTGGGTCATAATTATTAAATAATTGTAAAGTCCTATCGACCAAGTCTTTAGGAATGCAAGTAATTATATCATCGACGTACACAAACATGAATACAGGAACACAGTTGAAAATGTTTAATTGGGTCATAACTGTGGTAATCAGGTCATGCATAGTGAGATTCGCAAGTATAGGTGAGGCAGGGTTACCCATCGCTGTCCCCATCTTTTGTATGTAAAAACGGCCTTTATATTGAAAATAACCTGTGTCAAAAATGAAAACAATAAGATCTATCAACTCGTCTAAGTTTAAAGTGGTGAAATATGATAGATGTATCCAATATTTTTTAATTAAAGAAGTAATTAATTGTTTAGGTACTAATGTTGGTGAATAGCGACTTAACATCAAACGACACCAAATACAATTACTCGGAATCATAAACGTTCTAATTTTTTCAACAAACTCATATGAATTATTAATATTGTATTGAAATAGAAAGGAGATATTGGATACAATGTCATTTAAAAATTTGGAAATTGCATACGTCGGTGAGTCTATGCACGATACTATTGGTCTTACAGGGTTCTCAAGTTTATGAACTTTGACCAGACCATAGAATTTTGGAGCCACTGCAGTAAATGTAGATATTTGTTTATATGTGTTGTAGTCAATATGTCCCTTTTTGTATAAATTAATAGCAATTTTGTTATTTTTATTTTGAAAAGAATTAGTCGGACCCGAGTTATTGATAATATAAGTGTTTCCGTCATTTAGTAGTTCAACAATTTTTTCTTCATAATCTGATTTATATATTACAACTGTCGTATATATATATATATATATATATATATATATATATTTTAGCAACTTTGCCGACAGGTATGTAAAGCAGTTACATAGTTGATTCTTCAATAATTATAGCCAACCTAACAGTTGGCAAGTATAAAAATTTCGAATCGCCTGCAGTAAAGTACGCAAGAGGTTGAACAATAGCAAACAAACACTGAGAATCACCCGACAGCTGTTTCGTTCTTTTGGGACTCATCGGGAGTGAGAGAACTCGAGTGTAAGTTCACCATTGTACAAACGCGTTCTGTCGACTATATGCCCTACTGGAGGGATCACAATACTTAAACGATAAGCTTTTCGACATCTAGTGTCGACTCGTGGAAGCATTCACGTACGTAAATGTTAGCAACTTTGCCGACAGGCGTACTTTACTGCAGGCGATTCGAAATTTTTATACTTGCCAACTGTTAGGTTGGCTATAATTATTGAAGAATCGACGATGTAACTGCTTTACATACCTGTCGGCAAAAAGCTAACATTTACGTACGTGAACGCTTTCACGAGTCGACACTAGATGTAGAAAACTTATCGTTTATATATATATATATATATATATATATATATATATATATATATTTATGCTTTATTCTTTCACGTGTAAACATGTTTGTAATAAAATCTTTGGGGTTTAAACACGTGTAATAAATATTAAAAATTACAACGTTTCGCCACGCTAACACGCAGCTTTTTCAAGTAATTAATAAATAACAATCTTAGTTTCTATGTGATTTTGACCTTGAACGTGTCGCTGGACCAGAGTAACCAATAGCATTACGTATCGGTATCATGGTAATGTTGTTTTGCATATTTTGTTGTACTATCTGTTGGGTATTTGGAGATCTTCTATTCTGAGGTAAAGTTAATAACGGTTTCCAAGTGTTAGGTAAACCTTTTCCATCATCTCGTTTATTAATGCAACTAGGACGTCTTTCTATCTCGATTTGTTCTCTAATGAGGCGGTTACATAAATATTTTCTCTTCCTAGCATTCTTGTATTTTCAAAATCGATTTTATGTCCTGTTTGGTGATGATGTTCAGCTAGAGAATAAGTTAAACATCCTTTTCGGACTGCTAGTTTGTGTTCTTCTCTTCTCGCAGAAATACGTCGATTGGTTTGTCCAACGTAAGAGATGTTACATCCTCCGCAAGGAATTTCGTAAATGCCTTGATCTTCTAAAGGAATAATATCTTTAGGGGAACGGAGGAAAGACTTAACTTTATTAACAGGTACAGAAACTACTTTAATTTTTAATATTTATTACACGTGTTTAAACCCCAAAGATTTTTATTACAAATATATATATAATTACTTGCATTCCTAAAGACTTGGTCGATAGGACTTTATAATTATTTAATAATTATGACCCATCTACTGTTTACTGTAGAATTCGAAAAAATTCAAAGCTACCCTTTTAGATGTCTTACTTATAAGGACTAACGATGGTATTAAAACTGATTAGTATAAAAACCTATGGCATCAGGGCGAACTATCAACTTCAACAATAGTTGAAATTGAGTGATATCACTTTTCATGAAAAAAATAAACAAATTTTAAAATCCATATTAAAAATAATAATTACCCTAACAAAGTTATAAATAAGCTAATTAATAGACAGAGTAATGACACTCAATCTCACATTAATCGGAATAATACCCATAATTTAATTGAAACATTTTCTTATAAAAAATCATCAATATACCTGTTCTTAGCCAAAAATCATAAATATCTTAAAAGTGACAATACCAAAATAGTCTTATATAACAAAAACGCAATCTACAACAACATTTACTTACGTTTAAAAGACAAAACTGAACTTCTAAATAAATCTAATGTAGTGTACAAAATTTGTTGCAACAATTGTTCAAGTTGCTACATTGGTCAAACAAAACAAAAATTAGGTGCACGAATAAAACAACACCAATATAATTGCAAAAAACTTACAGAAGATACAGGACTCTCCTCTCGTCATAAAAATACAGGGCATACGTTCAACTTCAAAGAACCGGTAATATTAGATGTGGAAAATATTTTTAAGAAAAGACTGGTCTCAGAAATGATATCGATTAGGATGCACCCCCAAAATGTAAATTTTAATACAGACACAAACAATTTAAGTACGATTTATAGTAATATTATCAGTAATATTAAACCCTTCACTTGATACCAACTAACTAAGTATTAAAACGTACTTAATTAATCTTAACATGCAAAATATCCTAACTGACTAACTAATAAATTAACTAACTAATCTAAAAAACTAACGAACTAATCAACACCTAGTCTAATTACCTAGTCTAATAAACTATCCTAATTACTAATCTACTAATTACATATTTACATAGATAAAAGTAAATAAATGTTTTTGATTTCTTCGTTTTACGTATGTACGCAAACGGATATAAAAGCGGTCTTTATCTGTATCTTTTGAAAAGTACTGATTTGAATTTTATTTATTCGTTATTCGTTGTTTGTATTAAGTTGAGTTTGTTTGTGTGTCTTTTAATTAAATATAATTTTTAACCATAACTTATATATATATATGACTATTTTTATTGTTATTTTTAATTTATATGTGACGTTTCCATCAATTGCTGGTAATTTAAGACTACCAACTCTTATTTGTTATGAGGTGAGTCCAATACCGGTTATCTTTTATCGCGTTTATTCTTAATAATTTTCAAAATTTATATTTTATAATAAAAGAAGAATTTTAATTAAAACTTATATAACTAAGGAATTCTTTTTTAATCTTGTTGGTAATTAGTCACTTGTTACTATATATAAAAATATATTTTGTTTAATTGTATAAAAAATTCTTTGTTACAATAATTAATGTATACCGTTTTCTAATTTTAATTTCTAATTTGTATTAGTTTATGCATATCATTCATGTCTTATATTAAATAATAAAAAAATTTTTTAGCCTTGATAAAGTCCTACGCATAGGGGGCGAAACGTCGGCGTTGACAACATATTGAGTTTGTTGTTTCATTCACCTCCACCTAGAAGGGCTCGAAAAGAGCAAACTTTATACAAAACTTATAAATTGGGAAGAATACTCACCTGATATAAACATTTATGTTTGTAATGAAAAATGACAAAAACGTCGCTAGTAAAAGATCATTAATAAGTTGGTATTTTGTAAATAGTTCCCTATTTCCTACGCTCGTCCACAATTATCACATTCGTTACAAAAATCACGAGTTTCGTCATAACATGGTAAAGTCTGTGTACTATTGGCGCGGAGTAATAAATCATAATTGCTTGAAATAATTCTTTATTTTCTTGTAAAAGCGGTACTTCTACGGTTAAGTAAAAACCAATAAATTCTAACCAAAATACGATCATTGTGCCGCTCTTGCAGCATATCGACCCATCTAGGGTCTGAAAACAATAGTTTAATCTGTGTAAACACGTTGCCATCAGCCCAGGTACTGACGAAACGAGAATCATAGCCGTAGATGTGCATATTATACCAAGATACAAAAATAATGGTATATAATACGTAAGAAGTAAAATTTGTAGATTCCACAAAGTAATGATTGAAACAATAAAAGAAACCACATAATAATTCATATCAAGGTAGATTTTACTATTATAATATATTTACCTACCAAAAATATGATTTTCCAAACGTATCAGGTAGTTACGCCACTGCAATACGGGAGATTCGATAATTCTGACAGGTTTATTACTCCGCGCCAATAGTATACTGAGTATAACATAAAAAACTACTATACCAAAACTGCTTTAGTAAAATAAAAGGTGAATCAAGTATCATGTTTTATTTTTCGCAATGGCTAATATTAACTTAGAATAATTTAGTTTTGTTAATTATTTTAATTTTTGTTTTAACTGCGCTTCTATAATATAATTGGTATGGCTTTGCCTCCACTCTTCGTGGAATGCGCCCATTTATAATTTCAGGGAGAATACAGTTTTGGTAAAATTATTCCAGTTTTGGCTACATCTCATTGTTCCAGAAGTTTTCATCTTTAAATATTCTTTTTACATGAAAATAATTATCGCAATAGATAATAAGGTCACAATAACTTTTACCAGTTACATTCAGTTGACCCTGAAAAAAAATGAAGAATTTGACATTTTTTGATTGTCGACTTTGAAAAATCGCAGTAAACAAATGCGATACGGCAGAAGTGTCAGCAACGATTTAAAATATTGACTGAACCTCTAGAAATCATTACACACAAAATTATTTTTTAACTTTAATGGTTCAAAAGAAGTAAATTACATAAGAGGCTCCTGTAAATCTAATTGTTTGCATTAAATGTTACATATCGTTGTTGATACTGCAATAGGTCGTATGTCAAAAAAAAAATGCTACATTGCACTGCAAAAGATCCTATGTGAACAACCAATAGAAAGTTGGGAAGGCATTTCTATGAAATACAGTCAATGTCACAACATTAGTCAATTGGATACTTCAGTTAGTCGTATGTCATCCACATGAATGTTTTGGTGCAACTGATCATTATTTAACGTTGAAAATAGTGCATTTTGAAACTGTTTAGGTACTTTTTACGTTTATTTATGTAATTTGCTAAACTATGAGCCTAAATTGATCAGTCAAGAGCTTTAAAACTTTAGAAGTAACTCGTACTTTTTTAATCTATATTTTATAACCGCAAATTTACATATAGCTTATTTCTTACAATGACGTAAATCAATTGATATTTTTTGCTATCATTCCATAACTTTTGTACTTCTGAAAAATACTTGAGAGTTTTTCTAAATCGGTCGTATGTCCAATGCTATCGGTATTAGTGACATACGACCTATTGCAATGTCACCGAATATTTTACAGTTATTACTATATTAAAATTTATTTGTAGACAATAAGGAATTTCAACGCTTTTGCCAAAATGGCGTCTGTGGGGCAAACAAACCTCTGTTTTCATAAAATGTGTGTAATTTCTGTTGATTTTTGTACTTTTAGTGGTTGCTTTAATTAAGTTAGTTACAGAATCTGTGAAAGAGTATTTTAACTTAATTTATGTTTGAAATTACAAATAACAGGGATTCTAACTAACTTAACACTGACACGATATCCTCTACTGCCACAGTTCACTAAACAACCAAATGTTGACATTATGGTACATTACAAATCAATTCAACGTATAAACTATATTAAAATCCTATAACTCAATGATAAAATCTATCTAATTATACGTAAGTTTGCCCTACAGTAGCCATTTTTAAAGGTCTTTGACAGCTATCTGACAACGTATTGAAATGCCTTATGGTTAACTGGAGCAGACAGATTGTTGATATGGTTAGAGAAACTCTAATAGCACTAATACCTAATATTACAAAAGTACCCGACTGCCCGTCAAATAATGAAGAGTCAACTACTGTAACACAAACAAACCAATTTCTTGACCCGGCACCTTCACATGTGCAGTTTATGCCAAACATATTGGAATATCAAGCAGACAATCTGATGAACAAATCCCATACAATAAATAGAAATTTTGACAAGCAGAGGAACACCCCTTGCAAAATTAGAGGTTGTACAAGAGATTCAATTGCTCCAAAAATCAAGCGAAAATTAGAAAATCAGTGAACAAAAAGCAGCACTGTCACTTATCAGTCAAGAAGATAATATATCACGCTCTTCACATCTTTTTTCAGATGAAATAACTGAAGAAGAGCATTTTGCAAGTTCTGGATCCGAATATGTACCCTCAGGAGAAGGACAAAACACAGACACCAATGAAATAAATTTAAACGACGGCCGAAAAAATAAGAAAAAACACAAAGAACAAGGTAATTGTTCCCAATGGAAAATACAAAAGAATGCAAATAGTAGACTTCACGGCGATGAGTATTTCAAAAAGGACACATCAGGCAAATATAAACAAATCTGTAAGAGAGAAAACGAATTCCCTGCTGCAAAGGCCATTCTAATGCCGCTAGAGGAAACTTGGGAAGCAAAGAAAGTGTACGTTTCTACATTAGCGTCACATTTTCAGCCAAAAAATTGGCGTAAATCAATTCCACCAGAAGAGTCTCGCAAAAATATTGCCTTTAAATATTATCTTAATATTCTCACAAATAATAATGAGAGAATAAAGAGGCATGTTTGTAAGAAATGTTCGTTCGGGCATTATCTATTGGAAAAAAGTGATTAGAAAAACTTGATGGGAAGACCACCGATAAAACTCCCACAGTTCTAGAAAAGAAACACTCTTTAGAAACAAGTTGTTAGAAAATTGTTTGTGAGCTTCTAGAACATTTGCCGAAGGTAGAGTCACATTACTGTAGATCATCAAATCGAAAACTTTATTTGGAATCAATATGGAATAGTTATAGGCATATTCTGTAAAACCTGTGAATAAGAAAGTAGAAGAGTATGTTCCTAGAGAACATTTATGAAAGTGTTTAAGTCTATGAATCTCGACTTCTACTCTAAAAAACTAGTTTAATTCATGTATGATGCACAAAAATAGAAATTTAGATGACACTTTATATAAAGCACACATCACTAGAAAAAATTAAGCACGAGAAGAATAAAGACAAAAAATCTGACAATGAAAATATCTTCGTTTATACCGTGAATCTCTAGGCAGTTTGTGTCCACGTTTACAGGCATCATCGATTTACTTCAAAACCAAGTTAAAGGTTTACAACCTAACATTCTACAATTTGAATGATAAATGGAGGTTTAGAAAGCGATATGTTTGCATCAGTTATGATGAAGTTTCTTTTAGGTGAAATCGAGAAGCACAAACCTTCAAAAATTGTAATATGGAGCGACGGCTGTTGTTATCAAAATTCAAATAGTCAGTTATCAAATTGTCTCCTCGAGTTTTCTATAAAAAAAAATATAACGATAGAACAAAATATTTGGAAGTGGGTCATACCCAGATGGAGTTTGACTCCATTCATAGCACTATAGAAAGGAAGGACGAAAACGGGACGTCTTTATTGTTGACTATATACATATTATTAGATCAGCCAGAGAAAAGCCATCGCTATACAATGTCATTACATTGACCTATCATGATTTCTTTAAATATGACTCAACAATTTATACTAGTATTTGACCTGGCTCTAAAACTGAGATCCGTGTGTGACTGACATTTGTGCACTACAGTACTTGCCGAAAGGCATTCTTCGGTACAAACTAAACTTCACAGATATGTAGACTAATATACCCAGACGTCTCTCACGGAAATCTTACCCTGCCGAACATCCACCGTTATATAATTCACCATGTACCATTAAATTGCCAAAATTTTTGCACCTGCAAGAACTCAAATTGTTAATGCCTGCAGACTATCACCCTTTAACCCAACCAAATTGTACTTTATTTGAAGAATGTGTTCATTTGCGTTCAGCTTCAAACACAAAAAATAGTCGATGTTAGTGATTACACTGATTACTTTGTTCAACCATGCTTGGCTATAGTCTCTTGTTTTTAAGGTTTTAATTAGTCACTATATGTACTTACTAATTTAATAAAAGCAAAAACCATTTAAGTGTTTTTCATTAAAACATGAAATGGCATAATATCTTATGTCAGATGAAATTAGATAATTTTAGAATCAATATGTCGTATGTAACTCAGAAATACAATAACTGTTCATAACCAACTGTTATTCACAATAAAAGTAACATAGGACAGTCTGATCTCCATATTTTCTGAAATTATAACTCTTAAAGTAACAAAAATATTCGATTTTTTTTACCTCCTGAAAACTTGTCATTTTGACATACTTGCAATATCAACAACTATGGCGCATGTGATGGTGCTGATTATAAAATTTAATGTAGAATTCACATTATGTTGTCCAAATAGGGTCATTCTATTTTTAAAAACAAAGATGCCGTCCACTTCCGGTATATCAGGAAGTGCCGCAATTTTTAAATTTTTAGTTAGACTTAGAGTAGTCGATTATGGTCATATACCAAATTTCATATTAATAGAATTTTAGAAAGTCAATAACTTTCTAACCGACGTGCTATACGTTAATCACTCTGTATAGGGAAGACAGGATTCTCCGAAATATGATAGCAAGCAAAATATAAGTAATTAAAAAAGAAGAAACCAACGAAATTAAATACTAAACGTCATGGGAAAACTACTAAAAATGGTCATAAACAATTGGTTAACGCCACATTGAAAAAAAATTGACATTAAAACTAATGTGGGTATGTGAAAGGCAAAAGTACAATTGAGGTCATTGCAAAAACAAAAGATATATTACAAAATATAAACAAAATAGAATACAAAAACTACCGCCTACTGACATGCTCAGTTCTGAGAAAGTAACTAACAGACTAATCTCAACCGTAGAACAATAAAAACAAAATAAAGAAACAAAATAACATTACCAACGGAGTGCCTCATGATCAGTAACATTGAACTATGACCAAGTACTACGGGAAAACCTAGGAAACAAAAAATCTTAAAATCGTGGTATGCGCTAAATTAAAAAACTGGAAAGAAATCTGTAAACATCATTTTTTTTAATTTTTTAGAACAAATAAACTCAGAAATCGATTTCTTATCAAAAACATACATTTTGCAAAAAAAATTATAAACTAAGAAAAAAAATTATGTAGCTAAAATAGTAAAGTTCTATTCTTAATAGGGTAGTTGAACAGATGTAGCAATAAAATTTTAACGTCACAATGCAAAGAAGAATTAGATACGTTGCAATATCTACAGCACCCAGACTCTTAAGGGCCTCAAATTTTTAGAAAACAAGCAAAGGATTTAAAAAAATTTTATAGGGTTTCAGAACAAGCAAAACTTTCAAGAACGACATTTTTCGCTAAAACTAAAATTAAAAGAATTTTCACCTATAGGATACCCCATCCGTGGACACACTGCATAGTGTACTATATAAAATATATATATATATATATATATATATATATATATATATATTAAAATAAAAAGAGAAAATAGATTAAAACAAGTATAAATTAAAGTCAAAAGTTAATGTTTTAAAAAAATTATCATTTTGAAAATTTGAAATTTGAAAACTAATTAATGACATTTAATTATTTTGTTTATTAGATCTTGGAAGCACCTATTTCTTACATAATTAGTTTTAAAAATTATGTATTTTTTATATTACCTAATTAATTTTGAAAATGAATGCTGAAAAGCACGAGCGCTAAATTTGAAATAGCATCTAGCATCTAATTAGCACTTAATTTTATACGTAATGAAATTTTTATTTTCATAGGACGTAAGAATAAGACCAAACGCAAGAAGATAATTTGGCAGACAAGTTATAATATAAGCAATAAAGCATACTAAAATTACTTGAAAAAGATCCTGACGCTATGGTATGAAGAAGAAATATCTCCGGAATATATATATCAACAAAGTTGGCAACCAGAATTACCATGGAATCAGTTTGCTCAGTGAAGCACCGAAAATTAACAATACATCAAATAGATTAAAGGTGAAAAGAAAAGAAAAATAGTAAGAAAACTTTTAGACTGGTTAAAGACGAAGATGTGGAACAATAAATCTGGTGACGTATATAAACTTAGGAAAACTGAGATGACTAAATAAAAAATACTTGATTAAGTTTTACAAGTAGTAACATCAAAATTTTTTAATGCAATAATTGCATTTATTTGATGGTACGTGATGAGAAGATTTTAATTTTTTCGGATAACCCAACCTATTTCTTGCCAAAGAAATCATCAAAAATCCATATTTTGGGTTTTCGGATAATCTAACATGACCTCCAGATGATAAAACGTTAAAAAATAATATTTTATAAATTCACCTTAAGCTACTACTGGAGATCGTTCACCACTCCATCTCACACAAAACATTAGTCAGATTCAAAAATGATCCCCAATCGAACACTTTATCCAGTGAGTCGCTAGCGGCGTACCTTCTTTAGAGGTCTGTCGTTAGTGATTTTAGAAAAGGACATTTAAAATTGTGTGTTGATATTTTTTTATCGGTCCGTGCTAACTTAAAGCTAAACGAACATCGGCAGCCAACCTGGCGACTGGTGCCTGGTGACAAACTATCTTCTTCACGAAAAGAATAATTCTACAGCCCATAAAGATGTGGATTCTGATTTCTTGGGGTTTAAGAAATTTTTAAGTTCGCTTCAATTTCTTGATGTAATGAGGTTGGGAACATAAGGCACAGCAAAAGTGAGCTTTAAAAATGTTGACATTACCTTTTGATTAGTATATCTTTGCTTTCGGAGAAACTAATGCGCTCACATAATTTTAAATAAATTAAATCTTTTTCTAACAAATGCAATGCTTTTGCGTTAGAAGAGTCAGGAAAGAAAAATTTAATATTTTCAGTTGTGAGTCCAAATTTTGAACATGTCATCATTTAAATTTAAGTACTTCTGGTTTGGTTGTTTTCGCTTTAATCTGTCAGTTCAGGTAGTAAGTCATTTTTTGTGTAATTCCTATACTTTTTTTAATCCAGATAGCTAACACCAATGTCTAAAAAGAGTTTATGCCATTGCAAATCAGAAATGATGAAAGTACAAAATTTGCCTAGAACATTATATTCCCCCAAACCACTATTAAATCATTGCTATACTTTTTAATTCTATCGAAACAAAATGTAAAGTTTTTTTTGCCATCTAGTACAGGAAAGTAAAACATTAGCAGATTAAATTGTTTAGTTTCTAAATACTTTTCCTGTTTCAAGATTTACTGCAATAATTTCGCAAAATCTTATTAGTCATATATTATGTACCATCCATTGGGTAATAAGTCGACAGCCACGCATATTGTATAACCGTGAATTTTCACTCAAGTTCTTAAGTTCATGAAGGGCCCCAAAAAGACGAAACATCTGTCGAGTGATTCTCGGTGTTTGTTTCCAATTTCACAATTCTTTTGCAAATTTACAGCAGACGATTCAAGATTGTTTTTGAATGCCAACGCTTAATGGGGATAATGATTGAAAATTTGTCTTTGTAGGTAACTGCTTACACATCTGTCGACAAAGTTGCTTTAGTGCAAATCACGGCACTAGATGTCGCAACAAGTTATTGTTTAATGCAATGTGCTTTTATTTGTCATATATTATGTATTATCCATTGGGTAATAAGTCGACAGCCACGCATATTGTATAACTGTAAATTTACACTCAAGTTCTTAAGCTCATGAAGGGCCCCAAAAGACGAAATAGCTGTCGAGTGATTCTGGTGTTTGTTTCAATTTACAAATCTTTTGCAAATTTACAGCAGACGATTTGAAATTGTTTTTCTATGCCAACGCTTAATTGGCGATAATAATTGAAGATTTGTCTTTGTGAGTAACTGTTTACACATCCGTCGACAAAAGTTGCTTTAGTGCAAGTCACGGCACTAGATGTCGCAACAACTTATTGTTTAATGCAATGTACTCTTTTTTATCCAGAACATTATTTCTGGTGTTATCATATACAGGCAGGTCAGTTATCTTCTCGTCAAAGACATCAATATTTGGTAAAGATTTATTTAAATGGCTGGAACTTTTGCTAAAACATAATAGTTTCATGTAAGAGACCCATTTATTATTTTAGTAACTTTAATAAACTATTTTTTTCAACTTGTGTTCAAACAATTTATGACCATTTGTATATGTTGTTAATAATGTTAATATGAGTTATATTAACCATTTTATTTTTGCTATACTGTAAATTTTTTGTCCTTGGCTGTTGTGTCTACGTTTTGAACTGTAATTTTCTTTCAAAACTTCTGTTAATATACGAAAAGATAAGTTAATGGTTTTAATGACACTAGATGTAGCGTCTAACTTATTTGTCGTAGATGATGGACCTTGTACAATTAAAAACTTACTCTCAAGTATTCTCACTCCTAAAGAACCCCAAAAGAAAGAACAATTGAATAAATTGCAAATTTACAGGATGCGATTCGATTGTTTTTAAGTCAACGGGTTGTTAATGTGAAAACTCTAAGAAAGTTCTATATCGCAAAATTATCTTTCATATCAACTTCTATTTCAAGACCAGCATGGAGAGCTAATATTTCAGCTTTCTTCTCTTATACACATTACTTTAAATATTTGTACAAAACAACTTACTAATTAAGTATACCTAAATAAATATTTTCAGTCAATTTGTATTGAAAAATCTACACAAATGAACCCATTACGTAAAACTTCGGGTTTAGAAAAAATCGAAATTGTTATTCCTTCGTGATAACATAAACTTGATTATCAGCATTAGTTAAATTGAGAGAATTGAACAAAGCTTTCTGATTTTTATATGGTCTTTACAGTCGTTATTTTAAACTGCTCAAATGGTTTTTACGGCAACCATAAATTAATCG
Organism: Abscondita cerata; assembly: GCA_030710515.1. NCBI lineage: Eukaryota > Metazoa > Arthropoda > Insecta > Coleoptera > Lampyridae > Abscondita > Abscondita cerata. The sequence continues at coordinate 39,597 of JALBCR010003764.1, read as the reverse complement.
TCACTTTTATGGCGTGTCGTTGCCTAACCCACTTTTGACTAATCTTTTTATATTTTTCTGCCTAAATTGTAATGGGCTTATTATCAGTGTCTTACAGGTTTATGTAAAAAAAATTGAGAGTTTGACTTTATCGTTTTTAATATTTATTACCGTAATAGAAATTTTGACGTAGATGGTTAATAATGGCTGTGTTTTATTCGTTGTAAAGATTATGTTAAGGCTGAAAAATTACGTGCGATTACGAATGCTATTTCATGAATAGATATTGTTATGTATGTTATGTAAATGAAACCACCTTGTTTGCATTTGTGATTTATATGTCGCCGACAGTTTCAATTGAAACATTTACATTGGGTTTTTTTCTGAAGTTTAACAATTTCGGTAACGTTAATCCACTGCATTACAATTTTGAAGGTTATGCGCAATATTTTGATCAGAATAAATTCGTAAACTAAACAAAAACTAATTGAAAAGCATTTGAAATCATTTGTTTTACTTTGCTGAGGAAGGCTATAAAACAATTTTCGTTCGCTTACAGAGCTATAAAAGCACCCAAGTGGGTTATTTTATAGAAAATTGAGTTCTTTTATAGAAATAGAACAATTTTAATTCCGAACGGTGGTAACACTGATTTGATATTAAACGTCAAAGCTGTCGATACGTTCGGCGTGCGTTAATTTAAATCGTAATTAATGTTCAGTAGATTTATTTATCTACTTATCTTATTTCCACCAATTTTTTTTTAATTAAACGTATGATAAATGTTCTAATTGAACTTAAACTAGCATTTAAACCAAAATTTAATAAAAGTATTGCCATCTTAGCAATTGTACTTCAAAACTCCCTAAATTTAAAACTCGCAAAATTTTATTTTTAAATCAATCTGAAAGCCCAAAATAAAAAAAACTAGTACAAAAAATTCGTTTTGGAAGGCATTTTAGCAAATCGTTTCAAAACTGTACTCGTCTTATAAAATGCGTCTTCTGAAACTAGTTCTTTAATATACTATTTTGATTAGATGTAGCATTTTAATACTTAAATACCCTACTTACGCAAATGAGAATATGTATCTTTTTCGTCATTCGAAATAAAATAAATTTTGCAAACAAATGTTTTTCTGTTTTCAATTTGAAAAATATTTACCTATAAACGGTGCGTTCATAATGAAATAAACAAATTTGATTAAATTTCAGGTGATGAATTTCTAGACAAAAACCCTTGGACACGTCAATTACTATTTTTAACTGCGCAAATTTTGTACTAAAGCTTTATATACAGGGTAATCTAATATTTGGAACTCTTGGAAAATGTTAGTTTTTTAGTATAATTTTTATGATGGCAAATGATGTACATTTAGTCTGGCAATAAAACGAAGTCGTAATAAAGCACAGATTTATTTCTCAATATAAAACAACAACAACAACAATGACTCACATCTTATACCTAGATACAATAAACACAAAAACAATATATAGGATGTTCCATAACTTCTAACATTCCCTCTTTATGGGACATTTCTAAGTTTGGAGCAATCCCATCTTCTTCATAGTATAAGACGACTTTATCTTGGTAAGTGCCTTCGTAAGACCGTCTGCTACCATATGATCAGTTCCTATGGGTTTTATTTCGATGTCTCCACTCTCTTGTTTTTCTCGAACAAAGTGGTGCCTAACATCAATATGCTTTGTTCGAGGCCGATAACCTCCATTAATACTTAAGTCCACCGCACCTTTGTTATCACAATACAATGTGAGTTTTCTTTGAATTTCGGGTACAATTTCTTGAAGTAAACCTTTCAAGAACATTGCTTCTTTAGATGCAAAACTGAGGGCCATGTATTCTGCTTCTGTAGTTGAGAGGGCCACAGTCGACTGTTTTTTAGACGACCAACTGATTGCACCTCCACCATAAAGAAATATGTAGCCTGCTGTAGACTTTCGGTCATCAGAATCGCCAGCCCAGTCTGAGTCACAAAACCCATGTAAATGTTCATCAGACCTATGAAAAATAAGCTTGACCTTTAAAGTTTCCTTAAGATAGCGCATAATCCGTTTTACTGCCATCCAGTGCGCTGAACTTGGATCTTGACTAAATCGTGCTAATTTTCCCACGGCAAAGACGTGTACACTGAGCTGCATACATTAGACTTCCTATTGCTTCCTTGTAAGGAACTTTAGCCATATATCTTCTCTCATCTCCAGTTTTAGGTCCCATATTTTTACACAAAACTTGATTAGGATCTAACGGAGTTTGAATTCCATGGCAGTTGGACATACCGAATTGAGAAAGGATTTGACTTATATATTTTTCTTGATCTAAACTTATACCTTTTTCGCGATTTCTTTCAATTCTCATACCCAAACAGAAATTTGCTTCTCCTAAATCTTTCATTCAAAAATGTTTATAAAGAGATTTCTTCAATACGTTTTTTTGATTTTGGTCTTCGGAAAAAATTAAAAAATCGTCGACATAGAGGACCATTACTAAATTCTTGCCATTTTCTTTTTTTGTATATATACAAGAATCTCTTTTTGATTATATAAACTCAAGTTGCTTTAAAACACCATCAAACTCTTGATTCCAGGCTCTACTCGCTTGTTTGAGTCTCATAAAGTGTTTTCTGAAGCTTACAGACTTGCTTATCTGGAAGTTCCATGTATATATCTTCAGTTAATTTTGGATGTAAAAATGCTGTTACCACATCCATCTGGTCGATGTCCCAATCACTTTTAGCTGCTATTGCTAAAAGAAGTCTTATGGAGCTATATCGAATTACCGGAGAATATGTTTCGTCGTAATCTAAACCTTCTGTTTGTGAAAAGCCTTTTGCCACAAGTCGCGCTTTGTAACGCTCAACTTCTCCCATTAAGTTATACTTCCTTTTAAACACCATTTACTTTTTATAGGTTTCTTACTGGGTACGTAGTCACAAATGGTCTATGTTCTATTCAACTCATGAGATTTAAGCTCCTCCTCCATAGCTTTCTTCCAGTTATCCTTTTCAGAACTAGATAATGCTTCATTTACAGTAAGTGGTTCACAGGAAACTTCGCTTGCAACTTGACAAATAAAATCGGGATTAAAAATATTCCGGTTGGGATATCGCAATCTACTGGAACGTCGAAAACAGTCATTTTGAGATTCTGAGTCAAACAAACTTGTGTTCTGACTTTCCAGATTCAACGTCTCTTGTTCGGATTCTTCCAATATTTCTTTATTAGATTTATTAGAGTCATTGCAAGTGTATTTTGAAACTGTGTTTTCTCCCTCTTGAACAGTAGTTTCTGTAATATACTGCTGTTGACAAACATTTTCAAATACATTTTGTTGTACGACCTGTCTATCTGAAATCTCTTTCTCAAAAAACACAGCATCGAGAACATTTTCGTCATTTCATTAATAAAACGAAATCCTTTTGAAGTGTCACTGTATCCCACGAAAATATATTTTTCTGCTTTTGGGTCAAGTTTTTTACGTTTTTGATTTGGAATATATACAAGTGCTTTACAGCCAAAACATACATCTCGCTGTTTCCATCAATGTTCTATTAAGTCTCTCTGCAATACCGTTTTGCTGGGGAGAATAAGGAGCTGTAGTTTGGTGTTTAATTCCACTGGACCTGAGAATGTGTAAAAATTTTTTATTGACCTATTAGGTGCCATTATCAGATTTAATTGCCTTAATTTTACAACTAAAAAGATTTTCTACAAAACATTTGTACTCCAGGAATTTACTGACACAGTCTGTTTTTGACTTTAAAAAGTACACTTATGAATAACGGCTATAGTCGTCGGTGAAAGTCATGAAATATCTTGCACCACTTATCGAACATTCTTGAAGCGGTCCACATAAATCTGTATGGATAAGTTCCAAAACATTTTTTGCTCTCGTTGTACTATTTCTGAACGGAGATCGGTGCAACTTTCCTTTAACACAGTCTTCACATTTAACTACGTTATCTTCCTTAAAGTCTATTTCTTTGGCCATATTTGTCTTTAACTTTTTTATACATATATTCAAAGTTAAGATGACTAAGACGACAATGCCATACATACGAATTATGTTTGTGGTTTACAGAATTTACACACAAGGATATGTAATCTAGACTATACATACCGTTTATTTCAGAGGCAGTAGCGACTATTTCCATTTTTTTATCAAAAATTACAGTTTTTCCAGTATTTACAATTTGACTGGCAGAAAGAATATTCATTTGCAGTTCAGGAGCGTAGATTACATTTTGCAATTTTTCAATGTTCTGATTGGCTAATGTAAGTTCGACTCGTCCTGACTCTATACATTTTAGTTTCTGTCCATTGGCTATGGATATTTCTCTACCACTGTCTTCCTGATAATCAAGTAGACATGTTTTATCTGCGACAAAGTGAGCTGTTGCCCCAGAATCGATGTAATAGTTCTCGGTACTAATGCCATTTCGTTCACAAAAATTATTGCACAAAAGCGCAACGGACCCTTTTTCAGCCTTCTTTTATTTTCTTTCTTCGGTTTTGGACATTTGTTTGCCAAATGGTTATAGTTGTTGCAGTTATAGCACCTTGGACCTTTTTTTTGATTGCCACTATATTTTGAAACTTTACTGCAAAACGCCGTGTCTGTAGGGTAACTGACATTTGCAATATTTTTAACATTTTCTTGTAGCAAAAGATTTTTGACAAATTCAGTCGACGTAGTTTGTCTTAATCCTTGAATGCCCAAAATGAGAGGTTTGTATGCATCTAGAAGACCTCCTAGTATAATTCCACCAACTACATAATCTTTAAATGGTTCTCCAATATTTTCAAGTTGTTCACTTATCTTTAGAATTCTTTCAACATATTCTTGCACAGATGAACAACTTTCGAACTTAGTTCTAAATACACTAGAGTACAGACCTACTAGTCGAACAATTCCTGTATCTTCGTAAATTTTATTTAGATTTATCCATGTTTCTTTAGCAGTTTCAGCTTTCTTTGTTTCTGAAGCTGCACTTGGTTTAAGGAAAAGGTTAATTTTCGCTAATGCTTGTTGATCAAGTTCGGAATCAATTATCTCGTTGGGTTTTGGCTCAACACAAGACTACAGACCTGCATCTATTAGGAAATTACGCATCCAAAACTTCCAATCGGAATAATTTGTACTATCAAGGTGTTTCGATTTGACTAATACACCAACTGATGTTGTAATTACAGTAGACCTTGTCACTGACTGAAAAGTTTTTTCTGCATCTAACTGACTCTTCAGACACTACAATTGAGTTTTAATATCTTCCAACTCAGAAATTTTTTTGACTCTCTGACAGCAATTGTCAAAATTTTATGAAAATGATTTATTGGACCTTTTCGAGGAAAAATTCAGTAAATGTACTTTCACAGTTTCTCCTCAACGTTTACTGGGCACGTAACCTGATAGCAGATGATGTACATTTAGTCTGGCAATAAAACAAAGTCGTAATAGAGCACAGATTTATTTCTCAGTATAAAACAACAACAACAACAATGACTCACATCTTATACCTAGATACAATAAACACAAAAACAATATATAGGATGTTCCATACCTTCTAACATTTTCTATACTTATTTTCAACTGTTTCCAAAATATTGAAGTTTGGTGTTTGCATTTTGTGAATTTACAGTTATTTAAAATGATATGACTGTTTTCTTTTCACCCTTCAACCTCAAGAATTATTCTGTTCTTTACATTTTAATTTAAATTATCCGCTTTTTAATGCATCCAATCAAAATAATTACTGATCAACAAATAACAATGTACTTCGTTCCTAATAGAAGACAGATTTTTACACCAAATTTTGATCTTTAAGATCGTTAAGTCATCTACAATAATTGTTTATTCTAGGGCCTAACAAGTATTGTATTTCTTCGTAAATCTTTACTGTGTCTTTGTTATATCCAATAGACAACAGTCGTATATAACTCTTGATATTTTTAATCTAACCAACAATTATCTTGCCGTAAAAAAATTCATTTGTCTGTGAAAGAACGTATCGAAGTAGGAATTTGGTTATTTTAAATAACTATCTAATTGACTTTGTAATTGACCAATTACGAAAGCCTTGAGCATACGTTGCCGCTACATATTTTCGAGTCGCTAGGAAACAGAAACCCATTGTTTAAATTGTTGCGTATTACTTGGCAACCTAACTAACACCTAAAGAATTAATTATAAAGTTGTTCACGATTGGTCAAGCTAAAACCTTTATTAATTAAATTTCTATTCTACATTACTACATTATCATATTTCTCAGGAGAATTTGCAATTCTCGGCTCTTGCACTAATTCTGGGACATCCTGTATAATATTATACACAATAAATAAACTAGAATTTTTCAAGAAATTTAAATATGTGAAAATAAACAGGGTTATCTGTTTAAAAAAAAGATAACTGTGTTTCGGCACTTTGTATGTACAAAACGAATTATTCTGTAGCATAAAACGACAAATAATGTAAGAAATCTTAAGGCATACATTTATCGAGTTTCTTTGAGACCACATTTTAAAGATATTTTGGACTGTACAGGGTGCTCAAAAAACAATAACTTTCAAATAAATAAGAACAAGCAACTTTGTCTTACAACACCTTACTAAGAGCTTTCAACATCTTTTATGCAATATTTTCTTTTATGTTGTGATGTACAGGGTGTATTTAATACTACCGTATAACACTAACCACTTAAAACTTAAATAACTAGACGAACGAACTAATAAATAAACAAGTTGTTTGTTTATTTATTTGTTCGTTTTTCTAGTTATACTGTGTGTATTGTATAATTTATTAATTTTTAATCATTTTTAATATTTGTGATATCAACAATCCTTGATAATTATTTTAAATTTTATAACCTACAAGGTCGTTTAATTTACGTTTAGCCTCGAGAAAGCTCTCACAGATTTGATCAAAACGTCGGCCATATATGTAGTTTTGAGACCGTTATTTTTAACCCCACCTCTACCTAGATGGTTAACAACTTTAAATTATATATTATTTGTCGTTTTAATGCTACGGAATAATTCGTTGGTAGTACCCACCCTGTAGATCACCTGTATATATAATTTTTAGAACTAAATTTGCGCAGTTAACAATAGTCATTCAGGTATTCTAGAGTTTCTCCAAAATTTTTTTACTTGAATTTTAATCAAATTTGTTCTTTTCATTATGAAAAATAAAAATTGAAAAAATTCTTAACACTTTTATTGATCGCTACATTTCGATCAAATATTATTATTATATTATTAATTATTAACGTCAAAACGTACGTCAATTTTCTTTAGAGTTTTTTGTGTGTGTTTTTTAGGGTTTTGATGCAAATATAAAATATGGAAGATGATCAGTACCTTACAGTACTCCATCGTCAACAAGAAACAAATGTTGTTCCTGAGAATCACCACTTTGGTTTCCGGAATTAAACGTTAAAACGTACGTCAATTTTCTTAAGAGTTTTTTTTCGTGTGTGTTTTTTAAGGAGTTTTTGGTGCAAATATAAAATATGGAAGGTGATCAGTACCTTACAGTACTCTATGGTCAACAAGAAAAACATGTTGTTCCTGAGAATCACCACTTTGGTTTCCAGACCTGGTCATCAAAACCCTTTCGGATAATTAGGAAAAAATGTAGAACACAATTTCACAAAACACAATCACATTACACACTTAATTAATATTATTACATGTAAATACTATTGGGTTGGCATGTTTAGGTTTTACTGGTTTTCCTAAATCTTGAAGTAAATGCTTTGCCAAGACGAACCAATCCACTATTGCACACGCTTTCGTCACCACACTATAGAGGTTTATACTGATCTTCTGAGACACCATGCATAACACTTACATCACAATACAATATTTAAAGTGTACCATACGATTAAATAAATAAATTCGATCAATAAAACAATTTTTGTGAAATCGTAAATGTTCCAAATTAAAATCTATTTTGAACAAAACAAAGTTTTCCGAATCAGCTAGGGGTTACATAAAAACCCGTTTTAGTTTTTTCATACAAAATTAAAAAAAGTAACTTACTTTACTCGTAGGAAAAGTGTTTAATTAGCAAGCGAAAATAAATTGTTTCACTCACTAGTAAAAACATATTTATATTCTTATTGACTGTGATAACTAAAATAAGATAAATATTTTATGTTCTTATTTACCTTCTATAATATTTTGACACTTGATCATAATTACTACATATCAATGCTAAGATGGATCAGGATTGGAATGTTTAAGTTTTCAAACCTAAAAGTAAATTTTATTTATTTATTCGTATAGTACATTTTAAATATTGTATTGAAATATAAGTGTTATGTATGGTGCCCCAGAAGATCAGTATGAACCTGTACAGGGTGTGTCACGATGATGGTTTGTTAGACGTTTACGGAAAAATAGACATAGAATTTTTCTGAAAATTTGGTTACTTCCCCAGCTGGCCCTGATCTATTGCTTTAAAATATTTTCAACGTTGCAACGTTGTCGCTCATATAGAAATGTGGCAACAACTTTGATTTTTTAAATAAGACACTCTGTATATTATTATATTTTCAGATTCTACATTGAATTTGTGACGGATTTTTATGGAGGTACTATGTACCAAAAATTGATAGTTTCCAAGTTAATAAATTTTTCTGAAAAAAAAATGACGGATAATACCGCATTTTAAAAAACCATATCTTTGCCATTTGTCAGCATAGGGTAACAAAAATTCGTATAACTCATCACTAAATATTCTTTTTGCAGAAAGTTTGATCAGATTTCATTTTCCTCGTACAGGGTGTTCATGAAACTCACTCGATCTTTTGAAACATACGAGGTAGATCATTTTGTTCATGTGGAGAAGAGCACCCTGTATTTCTTCCTTGAGTTAGTCAAAAGAATTTGATCTCATTCTGAAAAACATTGCTCGTATCTGAAATGTAGCCCTAACACAGTGTCTGAGGATTTTCTTAATTCTATTCAAAATTACCGGAAATTAATAGTCAAGATTACCATGAAAGAAGAAATGCTACTAACTGCACGCTTCATATGTCTGTTTACGAAGAAGCTGTCAGTAGTTAATTGATAACTATCAAAATGGTACAACAAATAGAATTTACGAATGAAGATTATCTAAATCTTTTGGTTATTTATGGATAGTGTAATCGCATGATGGATGGAACGGGTCGCGCATTTTCGGAAAGATTTCCGGAAAAGCCGAAGCCCAGCAAAAACATAGTAAGGCGTGTCATAAATAATTTACCTAAATATAAATCTTTCAAGGCCTCACTAATAAAGCAAAAACCGATCGTAGACGATGAAGAAACTGAAATATTGGTTTTAGCTTTCTTTAGTGACTATCCAACTGCATCTTTACGCGACGCAGAAGTTCATTTGAGAGAGTCTTTAAAAAGTGTCCACAGAATTTTGTTAAAACATAAATGGAAGCCATTTTAGTACACTAAGGTTCAGCATTTGAATCATGGAGATCTTTCTTTGGGTGTTGAGTTTTGCGAATGGTTCTTGGTTAAGACACAAGAAGATTCAAATTTCTGTGGAGACATTATTTGGTGTGATGAAGCCAAATTCTGCAAGAATGGTATGTTCAACCGACATAATAATCATTTTTGAGCAGAGGAAAATCCACATGTGGTCCGTGAACAAGGATTTCAAGGAGCGTGGCAGTTTAATGTTTTTTGTGTTATAAAAGGAAACAATACCCTATGCTTTTGTTTCTATGACGAGAACTTGAACGGCCTAGCTTACCTGGAAATAATCGAACATGAAATTTTGCCAGCACTGTACCGACTCCCAGAAAACGATCAACTCCGTGCCTGGTTCCAACAAGATAGTGTTCCGCCACATAACTTGAGAGCAGTAGGCGATTTATTGGATGCTACTTTCGAGGATCGGTGGATTGCCAACAGAGGGCCGATCCGCTGGCTTGCTTGTTCTCCCGACTTGACCCCATTGGATGATTTTCTTTGGGGTCATATCAAAAACATAGTATATACAGATCCTATCACCAGCAAAGAAGATATGCAAATGAGAGTTACTCAAGCGCTCAGGTCAGTACCACCATCGCCCATATTAAAAGCCACTCATGATGGTATGTTAAAAAGAATTCATAAATGTTGGGAGGTGAATGGCAGTGTGTTCGAACATAATATTACAATAAAATTAATTCTATTTCAATTACAATTTGTTTTGTTTTGATCTGTTTTTATGACAACCATGCACCACTATGCATTCCCAAATTTCAAAATAAAACTTAAAAAAACACAAAAACGCGTTACATAAGACAAATGAAAAATACAGGGTGCTCCTCTCCACATGAACAAAATGATCTACCTCGTATGTTTCAAAACTCATAAAGGTGTGAATAACACGAAAAATAATGCACTTGGGTATAGAAAACCCTATTATTATATGAAACATAATTACTCCAGCTTTCAGATAAGCTAACAAAATACGAGATGTTTTATTTAAAATTAGTGACATACTGACTTGAATTTGAGGAAGATCGGGTGAGTTTCATGAACACCCTGTACGAGGAAAATGAAATCTGATCCAACTTTCTGCAAAAAGAATATTTAGTGATGAGTTATACGAATTTTCATTACCCTAGGCTGACAAATGGCAAAGATATGGTTTTTTGAAATGCCATCTCACCTGTCATTTTTTTTTCAGAAAAATTGGATAACATGGAAACTATCAATTTTTCGTACATAATACTTTCATAAAAATCCGTCACAAATTCAATGTAGAATCTGAAAATATAATAATATACAGAGTGTCTCATTTGAAATATCAAAGTTGTTGCCACATTTCCATATGAGCGGCAACGTTGCAACGTTGAAAATAGTTTAAACCGATAGATCAGGGCCAGCTGTGCAAGTAACCAAATTTTCAGAAAAATTCTTTTTCTAATTTTCCGTAAACGTCTAACGAACCATCATCGTGACACACCCTGTATAGTGTGGTAAAACGATTGAAGAAATGATTTGTTAAGACGAACAAATTCACAATTGCACACGGTTTCGATTCTACACTATACAGGTTTATACTGATCTTCTGGAGCACCATACATAACACTAACCTCACAATACTACAATGATAAATATATAATACATAAGTACTAGCTATATAAAACGTATTTAAATTTTCTTCCGCAAAATTAATCTATACCTATAATACATAATCAAATTTCTTGTAAAGTTTATCATTTGTCATTATGTACACAAAAACTACTACTACCCCAATATCAAGAAAACTTGGAAATTTACAGAGTGGTTATTCAAACCGGTCTCTAGTAGCAAAACAAAAAGAATTGAATGTATGTTGATACGGATGTATGTACGCTACTTTCTCAGATTATGTTTGAGTATACAGAAAATTTCAAAAAGCGTCGTATTATGTATTTACAAGGACACGAATTGTAGAACTAGAGTGGAAAAGAGAATAAGGAACAAGTTTAAAACGAAAAGAAGACTGAAACAAAGATATTCATTAAATTCTTGTTTATTTTCTTTGTACATTGGAGATTTTAAAAGGGTATTGGAAAATTGGAGAAACTAAGTGGGAGGAATAGTGGGGGAAAGAAAAAAGTGTGGGTATTGGCGTACGCGATAGCAAATGTAAAGTAGATATGTTAGGGGTAATAAAAGCTATAAAGAAATACTTAAAAGTTAGACGCAAACGTGGACAAAACAAAGGTTATAGAATTTTAAAAAGAAAGAGGGAATGAAGAAAGTATCAGTGTTAGGGGAGAGAAAAATAAAGATAGAGATCAAATACAAATATTTAAAATATTTCCTAAAATACGACAAAATGATATACAACAAATAAGGGATTGGAAAGAAAAGAAAATCGCACAAATGTGGGGAATAGGGAAAATAATATTCGGGAAGAATTTGAAAAACCCAAAGAAGAAGAAGAGCGGTAAGATATGAGAAAAATATGGAGAGGGAAAAGATAAGGAAATATTAGTAGAATCTTAGAAATAGATAGAATCTCAAAAATAAAGTATGGTGAAAAGGAAAGAAGATTATTCTATAAAAGGGGAAGCTATACGAGAGAGGAGATACAAAGATTGCGAAAAGAAGGAAAAGTATGGAAGCAGAGATAGTGATAAAAGATCAAAATACAAAATACAAGAGAGAAGATCAAGAAGAAAAGAAGGGAAATATAATGAAAAGTACCACGGTATATACTAGGAAAGGAGTGGGGTTGAAGGAGAAAAAGTGATAGCAAAATTTAGAGTGGAAAATGACGAAAAGGAGAATAAATACTAATAGAAAGACGAGGACAGAATGTGCAGACTGTGTTGAGATGGAGGGGAGAACTTAAAACATATGAAAGAGAGATGTAATGAATTGAGAGTGGAAAGAAGAGATAGAAGGATATTGCTAGGAAATAATGAGGAAGGTATCAAATAGATGAGGGAAGTAATGGATAGAAGAGATTAGATGGAGAAGAAAGAAGAAAATAATTGCGTTAGAATAAAACATATAATCTAAAAATTTTTAATTTTTGTTTTTCTTTGAATTATTTATATTTATGTATAAAATATGTTGGTCCTGTCCGATAGGACGGGGGTTTCATCTGGTTGTTAACTAAATTTTAAAAGAGTATTTATAAGAAATCATATACTTGTACATTCTGTCACATTACCTTACCCTTTTTTAATTAAAAAAAATTATTTGCTTTAATTAAATCTGCACCCGGTAGAGCAGTTATCCCAAATGTCGTCGTAGTTTAATAGATAGTCGATGCAGATAATTAAAGTTAAAATAAGTATTGAAGTGCTACTTAATTTTGTAGAATAAGTAAATTTAGATTTCAAAGAAGAAATACAGAACGGGCGGTGCCTTTAAAAACCTAGTTACTATATGTTAGTGTATCAATCAATATTTAAATCAAAAATAAGCGTTTTGCGTATGACTCTACATCATTCTAATGCTAACAAACAGTATCAAAGGTGCCAAGGACTAAGAACGAAGGAAAAGTGCACCCCCAAGCAATTTGTAAAATCGAATTATAAATTTCAGTAACGGCCAATAATTTTAAATTTTTTAAATAAAAGTTAAGTTTAAAAATAATGATTTAAACAAATTTTATAAACAATAGAAGTTTTTCCTTATATGTTTTTGTATAATTTTGATACTGGTGGAGATATTGTGAAAACAATTAATGCCACGTGATTTATACCTCAGTAATTACTTAACGTATAAAAATTGTTTAAACAAAAATTGTATACAGGATTTTCACGGCCGAGTGGGACAAATGCATGCAAAATCGATTTTTGTGAATGTTATCTCCTTTATCTAATTTTAAATGCCGAATAACAAATATTTTTGTAATGTCAGAATTTTTAAATTTATTGAAAATCTATTGAGTATGTTTATCCGATCAAATGCAAAGTGCCCAGTAGCTCAGTTAGTCCGCGAGTGTGACCATAAAGTAGTAACTAAATTGCACGGCTGTTAATTACGGTTCAAATCCTGAGTATACTTTTTAAATTTGTATTGAATTCAATTAAGTTTTGTTGTTTATGCTTTTCTTCTGCATTTTACAATTTTACTAACTTGATACTACATAAAACAAGGTTAATTGAGTTTAAACAAAATTTTGAAATAAGTATTCTCAGGATTTAAATCGTAATATAATATCATATCAGCTGTTCAATTTAGTTACTACTTTATAATTGCACGTGCGGACCAACTGTGCTAAGCCCGCACATTGCATTGAGTCGACGTCTAAAATTTAAAATTTTATTTTCTGAACTTTAAAATCTTTGAACTATTTACGTCAAATTACAAAAGCTATGTCATTCGCCGCTTAAATGTGGATAAAAAGTGCTAGGAAGATAAAATTCACAAAATACAAACAACGTTTATTCGAAGAAAAGAATGTAAAATAATAATTTTTGTAAATATTCTAAAAATTCAAAAATCTATGTAGGTATACGGCCCTTTTAAGTCGACAAATTATGTCTAAAACCTAATCGGATCTGTTCTACTATAATTAACACTTATTTTCTCGTATCTTATTTATGTTGAGACGGATGGTCGGCGGCCCGGCCGGCCATTAGACAAAATATTATTTTTGTTTTATTATACCTCTAATTGGTCAATAAAGTTAAAAAAAAAGCGTTAAAATTATACTTAGGCAACGCTAACTTGTTGCCGAAACGTCGACGGGCAGATTGACTAGTTTTGTATAAAAACTAAGAAATAAAAAATATGATAAACACAAACCATTATAAAAGACAAACATTTAATATCATCAAAATTAAAAATAATGTTTACCATGTCGTTACCCTAAAAATTCATATGAATATTTTATGGCCTCGAAAAGAGGTTTATCAAAAAGTGTCGCATTAAAATCTAGCCGGCAAAAAAGGAACATCCGCAAAAAAGTTCGCAAACAATTGGTGTCGCGAAAAACGGTCCTTCATTGCAAATTTTAAACAAAGTCAATTATGAAGGTTAGATTTTCAGAAAGTTTTAAAACAATATACTCCTTTGAATATACTGGAAAGCCTTCTTAGAGATGACAAATCAGAAAGTCGCAATTGTTAATTTATTGCAACAAGTTTATACAGAAGACGTCAATTTTGCCTTGCATCTGCATCAAACTAAGAAGACGATCGAAGTTTACAATTCTTTGCGACGTTTTTTTTTTGATGGCGCTCTTTTTTCGCCGGCGACTTTTGGTGCGCGCCCAAATGACCACGATTTTTTTTTCGGGCGACCAATGGCCTGCGTTCTTATGACAGAGCAAACACACTATTTTAAAAAAGATTACTGATTTCCCGGTTATTCTCGATGCACGGGAAGTTCCATTTCCCGCACCGCGGTGATTTTTAGTTTCCGAGGGAATAGGGAAATTTTTGTTAGGTTGGTGTTAGTTGGCAACGCAAAGCAACTTGTCAAGCAATTGGCGAGACAATGCTACCAACTCAAATTTCTTGTAAATACAAAAAACTAAACAGCTGTGAATTTATTTATTTATGAATTATTACTACAGTTACTCGTTACAAAACATAATATACCTAACTTTTCGAGAAAAATTTCCCGCATTCGCACTAATGCCGCACTAATGCTCATGCGGAAAATTTATCTTCCCGAACTCGTTGGGTAAATAACTATTTTCTTCAAGCGACATTTAAACTTCATATTATTGAACTACTGGCAGACGCTAAAAAGGCTTTTTTGTACTCGCCGCTTGGGAAATGACATTTGATATAAGTGTGTAGCCAATCAGGAAGCTATTTTTCCCGCATCAGTTCGGAAAAAATTACAAAAACACTGGCATTCACAGATATTGAAATAATAACATCGTAATCCAAAAATAATTTTTAGTTGCTAAAATCATTTTCCCAATGATTTTGTTAATGAAAACAAGAATTAACCTTGAAAAATCTACACAATGTTATTAAAATGTATAGTGCCATCTATCCGTTATGTAAATTACTGCAACTAAAAACGTTAACTCATAGCACTCTGCTAACTATATTAAAATTTGACATTAATGTTAAATAGTTGATAATATTTATTAACGGAATATTTGCTGAATACAAAAAATATTGTACAAACCTCTTGCGGGAAGATTATTCTAGCATGCGCGCTATTAGCACTCGCTCACTTCGTTCGCTAGATGCTTTAAATGCGCTCATGTAGGAAAAAGTTCTTCCTGAACTTGGTTCGTAAAGAACTATTTACTGTCTAAACAACAACATCTCTTTTGCTTTCACAACTATTTAGAGGTTGGTACCGTCAAACGGGGTGACTTCGGACACTTTTTACAACATTTTTAATCATAGACTAAAAACTAAGAGGGCTAAATTTCTGTAATTTTCGGCTAAGATGCCCCTGACATCTAGTTATGTTTTGACAATGTCAAATGTTGCCCATTTGTTTTCAGTTATTATATTTTTTATTAAAACTGTCCGAAGTCACCCGGTGAAGTGGGGTGACTTCGACAACCATATAAAACTACGTAAAACCGATGTTTAACGTATGTAGAAGTGACTTCGGACAGACTTTTTTTAACTATCTGAATAAGTTTGAAACATACCTATTTGTTATAATAAAACACATCCTTTTATCACAAAACATTTATTTCTTTAAAAACGCAACCATTAAAATACAAATACAACAAAACTAATTATTTAATGATACAAATGTCATAATCTACCTACTCTATAACAAAATCAGGTAAATTGGAAAACTTATAGCAACCTCTTCGGAAATATGAAGGAAAAACCTTTTGAACAATTTCGACTTTAGCAATAATGCTTTCATCAGACACGTCTGGAAAAGAAAAACATCACCCCCAAATTTCTTGTTTCGAAGAAACTTTACAAAATAATTTTCACCTTCTACATGTAAAATTTGTGCAACATAGAATTTGCTTTTTAAAGAATTTTCTATGGGAAGTTTTACTATGGTAAAATCATTAATTTTATATCTTCATTATTCGAAGAACAATATCTTGACATGTCAGGAGCCATTTCTTCTTCCGAATCAGAGCTGTCATTTTGGAATCATTAGATGGAATATTCTGAAACTTTTTATATTTTTGTACACCAAACGTGGAAGGAACATTTTGTGGTGGTTCGTTTTCGGAATCAGTCGCTTGCGTTTCGTTTTCGGATTCAATCGTGAGTGGTTCGTTTTCAAACAATTCAGTGCTGGGTGGTTCCTTTTGGGATTCAAAATAGGTTCAACATCCATATCTGCAGGGACGACTGCCCTTCCTGGTGGGACTTTGACTCGTTTGCGCCTGTTAGTTCTTGTCTGCAATTCAGGGTTTCTATTTTCTTTGAGAAATTCTAGTAACGATTTATCTATTTCACCGTCGGGGGGATTGTCTTCATTCCTAAGTCTATTAGGAAGACGTTTTAGAACTTCCTGTGGATTGTTGGGCCAAATACCCGATGCGCGAAATCCGGATAACAAATTTTTCTTTGAATTGGCATCAATTGCTTCTAAAGATTTCTTGAGAAGTTTTGGAAAGTCTTTCTTCTGAAATGGACCTTTTCTTTTGGACTTCCAATCAGTCAGAATCCTCCTCCATGCTTTTTTAAAGGTGAAAAAAGCAACATCCAGCGGCTGGCAAAGGTGGGTGGCATTTGGTGGAAGTAGAATAAATTTTATATTCTGACGTGCACATTCCTCAATAACTTCTACCGTTAAGTGACTGGACAAGTTGTCACCAATTAAAATTTTGGCCCTTCCTTTCTTCTGAAATAAGGTAAAGCTATCTGTCGAAACCATTCCAAAAAGTTCTAGAATCAAACCATCTTGAGCTGCTCACGCTGTAACCACATCCATTCGGCCCATTCTCTTCCCATTCTTCATACCGATGCTTAGCTTTATAAACCACGAAGGGTGGAAGAAGGTCGCCACTTGCCGATGCCGACATCATCACGCTTACGCTAGATTTAGAGGAATCCATTATTCTATCACAATGTTTCGATCCTCTTTTACAAATCACCTTGACTTTACCCGGGTCATCGCTAAAATTAGTCTCATCATAATTAACTATTGCCGATGGGTCAACATTTTCCAGGGATATTTGTAGCTCATGAAAATATTCCATTAAAGTTCCTTCACTTACTTGTGCCCTACATCTCTTTATATTTTGACAAAATCTTGTTGTAAGATTGTGGTGTCGGGATAAAAATGAATTTACCCAATCATGACCTGGAAGGTTATTTCGGAATTTTTGTATATTGACTCCTCTTCTGTCGAGATATTGTTTGACTATCACTCGGACATCGTACGAAGAAAGGGGAAATCCCCATTCTGCTGCCATGTTAATGGCCACAACTAGTCTTTCTTCTTCTTTTGAAGATAGTATTGTCTGGCCTCCGACTTTTTAACATTAACTTTATTAATTCTGTCGCCTATAGTAGACCTAGGCACACCATAATATGCAGCAGCTTCCGGGTGGTTTTTGTGTGGGCTTTCACGTCACGGATGGCATTTTCGAGTTTTTCTTTATTATAATTTTGGTAGCTTCTACCACCTAAGACTTTCTTGTAAATTCGACCCATGTCCGAAATCACCATAGAAAAACAAATATTTTTATTTTCACCCTGTATATAAAATGTGTAAACATAAACAAACGAATTTCTGCTAAAACTATTCTTAATACATCACCCTATCGACTAGTATAAATTAAAATTATATTAAAATAAAAAGCTGAGTTGAGCATAACTTACTTTTCTTTAAATTTTGAATTAACAAATTTTTTTAAAAATTAAAATACGTATCAACAGTAAAATGATTAGAAAATGCGTCCGCACTACACAACTATCTGTACACAACTAAACTAGAATTGTTTGGCTAAATCACAGTTGGGATATCTTGTACACCGTTGCCACTGTGAATAAATATTCAGAAAATCTACCTTCTGTCCGAAGTACCCCCAAGTGGCCGAAGTCACCCCGTTTGACGGTATCTCGGTTATGAATGTAATAATAAAGTACCTAGGTACTTGATTCGTCGATAATAAAACGTCACTATAACACTCGTGAATCACGAAAATTTGAAAATAACACATGAAAACTAGCAATAAACGCTTGAAAACAAAATAATACATTAGTAAAATAATTTACTATTATCCTAAAGAATGAAGTACATTGAACATTTTTTGTAAGAAAACTAATTAACACCCATGTAATTTATTTTTAGCAAAACTATTGTTTGTTGATTTATTTTAAATAAGGTTTATAACAAATAATATTGGTAAAAAGCACACGAAGTTTTAAAATTAAGCAACCAATATTTGATACGCTTTTAGTGCAGTAATACTGCTAATACTACTAGCTTATACCCTTAACTTATCACCTGCGTTAAAGCAATTTATTATTAGTTAAGCGGTAGCAAATGGTTTATAACTTTTGCACACGGTAAGTATCATGCGTACAATTAAAAATTATTCAACATGCCAGCATATTGTAATTGTAAATTATTTACATTTATTTCTTATCGCGGTCAAGAAAGAATGCACTTAAAACTTACGTTTATTTACCTTTTAATATAAAATGCATGATAAACGTTCGTTAAGTCATGTCGCTTTTTTCCCTTTCAAGATTATGCGTTAAGGTAAGTTTCGTGACTTCGTTAATTGATATTTACGATCGAGTACAAACTTTTAATAATTGATATTCATATTTAAATGATTTTTTAAACGCAAATCAATAGAAGTAGTATATTATTCAAAATTTGCGTGATTGATAGCAACTGACAGAAATGAAATATAAACGTTTCCTAAATCATTTTGAGGCAATAAAAAGTCGTGCCTTTATTATTTATACGAATCTTTAATCGGCAACCCCAATTATAGTTGTGTACTTTAGCGGTATTTACTTATACCATTGATTATAAAATTCGCTTATACGTACAGTAAGAACCACAACGACTACAATTTTTTTATTGCCATTTATGAAAATGGACTATTAAATTTTATGCTTCAGATGACTAAGGGTCAAAGGTTCATAGCGAATAGCAAACAGGTGTAATTTAGGTTTGAAATTAAATATTATCTTACATGCTTGCATGTTACTAAGGACTCACCTTTTCTCTAATTAATTTCTGAACATATACATCTGTATAAACGCATGTATGGATACACTTGAAGGTAGTGCATGCATCTCTTATATGTCGAAATGGAGAAAAATATCAGTGTTGAAGAAGTCGGGTTTATTTGAAGAGAAACTAATAATTTTTGTACATTTTAGGATTCCTTACGTCGGAGATTCAAGTATGACACACTTTCTTGTTCGACATTTCTCTCACAAGTGTGAGCTTTAATTATAGTACATTTGTGTTTTCTTTATTCATATACAGGGTGATTCATTACTATTTGGAAATAATTTAACACTAGAATCCCGACCTTTAATTATGAAGATTCAACCTAGATGAAAGGCCGCTCATTATTAAGTTACAGGGTGTTTTGTTTAAATATTTAAAAACGATTTGTGCTTAGTATTTTAAACTTAATTGGCGTATTTATTTCATATTTGGCAGGGAGTGTAGACACTGTACACCCTACACCCTACGCCCTTCTAAATTATGTTAAACAAACATTTCTGTCTACTATCAGAGACGTACGACAGGGGTAAGTGACCGGTTAATCGTGCCCAAATTCTACCCCACTGGCAGAATAAAAATTTTAGTACAATTTTTCGATCCTCCAATATTTATTAAACAAATAATGTACTCTTTCCTCATAACGATCAAGTCAATATTTCTAGAGACATTTTAAGTTAAACATGAAGCTGTACAATTGAATTGAAAAAAAAATGAAAGCACCCCACTAGATCAAAAGAATTAATTCAGTTCAAAGCCAACTACACGAAACAAATAATATTGAAAAATTATCCATCAAATGTGACTTATCGGATTGTAATTTAAATAGAAATCAGGTTATTTGCTTTAATAATATTTTAAAATCACTTTGAATTATTTTAAAGTTAGAAGATCTATTTTATTTTTGTCAATAAATTTTAGTATCTTTATTGTTAATACGGATTAAAGTTTAATTTGCATATTAAATGCAATCCACTGGCTCAAAACGTCGATATTAGTTATTACCGAGTTACATACCAAAATTTAAAAAATGATACAGCTTCATGTTTAACTTAAAATATCTCGAAAAATATTGACTTAATCGTTATAAGGAAAGAGTACATTATTTACTTAAAAATATTGGAGAATCGAAAATTCTACTAAAATTTCTATATTATTTATTATTATATATATATTATACTATTGTTAGTGTGGAATTTGTTCATTTGTGTTTTTTTTTCTATTTTTGGCATTTGCTTAACTGATCGTCAGTACCTATGCAGTTGTTCTGATGTTGTTTTATCTTTTACTGAAGGTATTTCAAAATAAGCTAATAATATATTGACCTGTAAATTTTCATTGTGGTTTGGGTTGTATTTCTTTCTTGCCTCTAAAACATTCGTTTACCGAGTATTTGTTCTATTTTCCTTTGTTATTCAGTTACTTAATTTTGTATTAAATTTAGGTAAGTATTCCTCCAAAATTCAATTTAAAACAAAATGAGTCTTTGGGACCCCTTCAGTATGGAGGTAGAAAAACAAACAACTCAAATAGATGTGCTTGTCATCTTTGAGTTGTTTGTTTTCCTACCTCCACACTGAAGGGGTCCCAAAAAGACCATTTTTATTTTAACTGTGTATGTTGATATCGTTTTTAATAGTAATCCTCCATACTAGAAATATCACAGCAATTCTACTAGGTCTTCCTCTATTGTTATAAATGTTATGCAAATAATAGTAAAACTTTCTCCTTTTTTAACTCTTTTAATGAGAACTTCAATGCTTTTATTTATTACCTGTAGCAGTTCTGTACAAATATTTAGTTACTCTGATTAATATGTTGTTTACCTTCTCTTTCATTTTATATATTTAGCATTTTGTCAAAAACTCCGTTACTAAAAAGTGGTTAGAAATGGAGAAAGCAGTGGAAATTAAAATGTATAGAATAAATAAGAGAGAGATAGGAAAAAGTAGCGAAACAGAGAAAAGAAATAAGAAGAAAAAGGAGGAAAAAAATGTAAATATTAAAATTAAATATCATAAGAATAAAAACCCAAAGAAAACGTGTAAGAAGAAAAGTAACATTAGCGGAAATGGAAGAGAAGATAAAAATTAAAATATATCAACGAAGGAAAATGAATGGCGAATGAAAAGGAGTAAGAACATTAATGGAAACAAAATTATATAGAACAATTAGAATGAGAACAAAAAGGTCAAAAAGTGAAGAAAAGAGAAAAGAAAAAGAGAGAAATAACAAAGATTAGAAGTATCTTTCAAAATATTAAATTTGAGAAAATTAGAAAAAAATTGAAAACAACGTTTTGTAAAATATGCCAGAAAAATGGAAAGAGCTTCTAGTATGTTTAATTTATAAGAAAGGTAACTAGAAAATAGTAAAGAATTACATAGGAGGAAGCATAACAAATGCAGAATATAAAGTTTACACAGCAAAAACAACAAGCAGATTGAAAAAAGAGTTTGAAGATAAAAATATATTATCGGACTGGCCGGCGGAATTTGGAAAGGAAAGGAATTATGAATAATGTATAATTTTTTAGATAAATAGTCAATAAGGGATTGGAAAAAAAACGAAAAAAATGATTCTTTCTTTTTTTGACATTAAAGCAACTTTTGATAATATTGCAATGTTATACTGGCATCAATAATATTTTTAATATACATTTTTGTTTAAGAAATTAATTATTTTAAATGTTGTTCAGTTTATGGCACCAGTTTTATATTTTTTGAGTAAAATAAAGTTGGCGGGTGACACTAAGTAAAAAAATTGGAATAAGACATGTCAGGTTTGGAATGTAATAAATTAAAATAATATTTAATTTATTTAATAAAAGAAATTTTTTATTGAAGTGGACTAAAAGTTTATTAAAAGAAGAAGAGACAGAGTGTGCAAATCCTTTTAAAACGAAAATCTAAAAAAAAGTTTACAAGTGATGTGAATTGGGGCGTTGGTGTATTCAAAAATTCAGTCTTAATTTTCATTTTATTATTACAGCTTGATACATTACAATATAAATAGAGATAAATTATGATAGACTCTCAAAGAACAAAATATAAATAAAAATCTAATAATAGAAGAAGTATATGTAGAGTAGAACAAAATTGAAGGAAAACTTAGGAAAAGTTTTCTGGGCAAAAAGGTCTAACGCGGGCTCACTTTTAAGTCCAAGTCTTTCGCGATTTATACAGGACGTAGAGGAATAAATATAAATGGTACACATACAAAACTTCTTCGTTTCACTGACAATATAGTAATAATAAGCAGCGATAAAGAAGAACACAGTTACAGAACTTCAAATGCAAAAAAACAAATTAGGCTACAAATAAATAAAGTCAAACAAAAAATCACAATAAAAAAAGTAGAAATCATAAAAAGTGAGTACATCTAGATCTATTTATTTAAGTTTTATCAAAAATACGAAAAAAATGAAACTGCGTGAGTTACAGGAAGAATCCGTTTAACTTAAGCTTCATTTGAAAGACTTCGCTACGTACTAAAAATGGTACAATTCCCATAAACTTAAAATGTTGGGTATTTGAGACATGAGTGATTCGAGTAACAATTGATGGTCTTATGGTAGAAACAGTAACAATAACAGCTCAAAGTAGACAAAAATACAAAGACGAGCTAAGCTCACCGACATTGCCCGTGCAATTCTAAATCTGAAGTGAAAATGGGGGGTGGGGGAGTATGTGACAAGACAGGACAAAAAATAATGGCCAAATAAACTAATCAACTAACGGTCAAACATATTGTAAAGAGGTGTAGGAAAACCACACCAACAATAGTCAGACGACCTAAAAAAGAAACGAGTAAAAAGTGATGGAACTTATAGAAAACAATGGGAGAAATTTTTGTTGCCTCCTATTTTTGATGACAAGAAATAAATATTTTTCAGGAGAAAGAATAAAATTATTCACTTGAAATTTCTGTCACTTTTAACCAATCAAAATAGACGTAGGTATCAACTGTTATTTTAAGGCTTGTTGTTATACTGTCAATGCGGTTATTTTTCTATGTGTCATGTGACTGTCAATAAGTTCTTACGAGATGGAAAAAAATTTCACGTCTTGTTAGACTTTTACTTATTCAAATTTTTTTTTAATTTTCTTTCTTATGGGTAAAAATATAAAAAAGGTCTTCCATTTGCAGTACTTGGCTCTCATAATCAACTTACTCTCCCGCATTTTCCAATTCTTGAATCAGTACATAAACCAATTGGATTTCATCTAGATTTATTATGAGCGTCAATATAATAATAAAGTAGGTAAACAGGAGCTACATTATTCTATGCACAAATCTCAGTTCACTTCACGGTGCTTCAACTATGAATACAGTTGTTAAGATATAATCCAGTTAATAACGGGAACGTAGGTTATTTGTTATTCCGATGAGCTGAGATACTCAGTTGCTCAATTCAGTTTCATAAAAGGAAACACTTTTATATATACGGGAAAGTGTCACGTAAATTTTATTTTCTTTAATAGAAAATAATATCTCACGACGTTGAAGGAATGGAAGGCAAAAATTTTCATTATGTTATGTTCATTACTCCACGAGAGTTTAAAAGACTAACCGCCGTCTTGTACAGTTGTATACCGCACTTAAGTATACTTCTCTAATGAGCTCATAATAAGAGCGAAATGCTGCATCAGGTGTTTCGTTGCGTGTGTGCTACTGTACAGGACTTGGCTTTATCGACACACGTGTGTTTCAAGCATTTAAAGTTATCCTGTTGATAACATATGCACTTTAACACTCACAGTCGTTACAGTTAACTGTCGGCATTTTTTGTTTTATACTATTCATACGTGTCTATGTTACACAAGAAGTTAGACACATTTTACTTAAATAACTTAGTTATCCTAGAATTTATCCAACTGCGATTTCGTAGCTTTAATATGCGTTACATGTACATAACTAAAGCTAGTTGTTCACCTTTCTAACCTTGCTTTAAGTATTCAATTATTTAAATTGAACTCTAAATTTGTGGATAACTTGATGTTTTCAAACGTCATAAATTCCAGGATAACTGAGTTATTTAATTTTTTTCAAAAAGTCAATTTTTCCGAGAAAAGTGAGATAATGCGAAAACCCTCTATTTTAGACACTATGTATAATGCATAAAGTCACATTAGAATTTTCCAAAGAATCCAAATTTGTAATACAAAATGGGTGATTCTATTTAAAAAACATAACTTTGGTATGTCGCACTTTATGGAACACCCTGTATTGCTCATTGATTTGCCCAACTTTTATTGCAAAAGTATTTTTTTAACCTAATATTTTCCGAGATATTCACCTTCCTCGACTAATGGGCCACCCTGTATATAATAGAAAAAAATAAAAGCAGTGAAAATAGAGTGCAGAAAAAAGAAGAGCCATAAGCACGGACAAAGAAAGAGGAAACTTTACTACGAAAGCGGAGGATATGCGACAAAAGAGATAGCAAAAAAACAAAAGAGTAGATAAGAGGAAATAGTAATAAAATACAAAAGATACAGAGATGCAGAAAAAAAGGGCAAAAATAAGAGAAAGCCGATACAACGGAAATAATACTAAATTAGTAACAGAATAATAACCACGATATACATTGGAAGGAAGAAGTTTAAAAGGAAAAATCATAACACAGTTTAGGTGTGATAACAAGGGAGAACAGAAATAAATATTGGCTAGAAGACGACAATGCAAGTTATGTGGAGAAAGTGGAAGAAAACAGAGAAGAGTGTAGAGAATTAACGGAGGAAAAAAATGAAAAAAAAGTATTATTAGAGTAAAGAGGAGAAGGGGTAAACTGAATGAGGCAATAAAAGGAGGTGAAGAAGACAAGATAAGAAAAGAAAATCAAATTAATTTTTATTACGTAAAAGTTTGGTTTAGAAAAATGGAAGGAAGTGTATTATTTTAATTTCTTTGTTTAGGTTTTTGTATACAACTGAATTCTTTTTTGTTAACTTTATAACATGAAAATAAATACATACATAGTACGATGGATTGTTACTATGCTTTTATAAAAAAAAAAACATTTTAGCAATGAAACTCGAAATTATTTAAACGAACCATACAAATTAACTTCAAATTTTTATCTCGTTCTTGTATCTCAAAGTCTTGGGTTCGTTTTTAATTAAAATTATTTATACAGTATAACAACAAATTTATTTGTCCCCTGCATACATTTAATTATTTGTACATGCAAACACATAACATAAAATCAACATTTAAAAAAAAAATTTTATTTTACTTCCAAGTTTTCAAAGGAAAATTCTACTACTTAATCTTATTTACATTAAACATTTGAATATAAATTTATTTACAAAATTTTGGTAAACTAACCTTTTGCCAATTTGACGATGTTCTTTCAGTTCCGCACATTGATGACGTCGTCCCATAAAATGACTCCTTCGACGGTTTTCTCGCTGGTAACAGCATTTTCCATGCATTTTCTTTATTAATTTTATCACTGACTATTTATAATAATATCAACAACGCAAACCAACAACGACATAGCTGCTACGACAAGGCGGTTTGAATTTTTATTACGATACATTTTATTGCACTTTAATGCTTTTTACACGTTCATTCGGAAATACATAATGTCTTTAATTTTGCTGTTAATTTTAATCAACCGTGTTATTACATGTTCACTTTATTTGTCAACCACACTTAGTACTTTAACGTTTTACCCCTGAATCTAATTTTTACATGTTAACGCTTCAATCTTCTATTACCGGCAGTCCAATTTTTACATGTTAACATTCTGCGGTTTTAATAATAACTAACTCTCTGTTCTCACTGTACACTTTAACCTTTTTAACAAAATGCGTTCGTACAAAAAAATCCTTGAGTTTATTTCCACGTACCGCTGTTATCTTTTTGTTACGACCGTCTGAAGGTAACCGAATCCAAAACGTGATGTTTAGTCAAATTCAACGATAATATTTTATAAACAGTTCACAGAAATATTTTTATTTCAGTTCTTTGTGCATACTGCCGATTTAACATTTTATTTAACACTTACAAGTAATAAACTTAAATTCTACTTACTATTAAATTTTAATTAAACAAGAGGCTTTATTTACAAAAATGAAAACAATTTTTTCTTAAATGAAATGTAAATTTGTTTTACAAAATCATATTCAAAATTTAATTACGTTAAATCATGGATTGATTTGAATAAACATTCACTATAAATTTTTATGTTTCTGTTTCTAATTTTGTTTTATTTAAGATAAAACTTTTCTAGTGCAATACATTCTAGGTGTACCTTCATTCCTATGGATATGTCTTTTTTTTCTTAAGTAGAATGACAGTGGGCTTAAGCTTTCTCCTCGTTAACTCATTTAGTGGCAAATTGTTCAGATTCAATGTTTTTATTTATTATCTAATTTGTCGTTGTTTTGTACAAATATTTTGTTACTATCATTAATTTTTAGTTTACCTTTTCTTGTCTTGTACTTTTAGCAAAGACTAAAGCTTCTGCTCGCTCCTGATTAAAACTCGTGTCTAAAATGCTGATTATAAAACGTGTTGCATAATATACTATTATTACTTTTTGTTTTGTAACGACTTATTCTATTTTTTGTGTGATCTTTTGATTGTTTCCATATTGCTTTGTTTTCTTTGTAATATATTTTAATTCCTTTTTGTGTTTCTAGTTTATTCCAAAATTCTCGCCATACATTTTGTTTTCATTGTTTCATTACTCGTTTGTTTTTTTGTAATGTTCATAATTTCCTTTGTGTTAAATACTTTTATCATTTTTACACTCAGTTTCATATGGACCGCTCAGAAAAAATGCTACGAATTTCAAATTTTGGTAAAGTGTTTTATTATCAAAAATATTAAATTAAAAAAGAATACAAGAATAACAAGAACTAATAATTACTTTAGATGTCTAGATAATGAGGGCTCTGTTTATTTGAAGGTAGGTATGAAACAAAATGTTGTCAAATATCAGGACCTGAGACCTTCTTTTTTTTGTTTGATCCCTACCTTCAAATAGTAAGGGTCCAGACGTGCCCTCACTATCTGGGCATCTAAAGTAATTTAAGATAAGAAAAAACACTATCAACATTATTAGAACTAATAATGTGTCACATCTCCACGCACAAAAGTGCCGGCATTTATTATTCGTTACATGCTCTGAATCATGTGGTTAATTTTAATGATTTCAATAATCAAGAGGTCTTGGCAACCGTTGAAAACGTTGATCCATTATGCACCTGCGTATTCCATCAACGTTAATTTATGGGCAATGGCAAAATTTGCAACTGTGTTTGTTGCAAGAACCTTTGCGTAGTGTTTACAGTGTGCAGCATTAACTTAACTCCAAATAATCACAGCAGGTATTATGGCTGTCTTTCGGCAAACTGCAGATTTTCTCGTTCTCCTCGATATCATTGTACTCTATGGCTATAATTTGTCCATAAACGAAACTTAGATTTGACACTAAAGACAATTTTATTTTACTCGTGAAAGCAATCGTGTTCCTTTTGACACCATGCCAATCCGACAGCCTTTTGTGTTGTGATTAGAGATCGATTTGGACAGTGCGGATGTAACCCAAAAGATGAAATTCATGACACATGACCACCAAAAGCTGTCGTCTAATCTATAGCAACCGACCTTGTGATTTACAATTGGGGTTGTACTGGTATCTACCTGAGAAGTCTATTTTCATGACATCTGCTGAGTTCTGCGAGACGATCTTCCCTAATACCCCTCTTTTAACCATGCAAACCAAACTTGTGTAATAATAGTGTAGTCCCGTTTGGCTGTTTTCCAATTTCCCGTGGAAAGAAAAACCTGTTTTCTTCTTAGCAGTAATTCGGCCACTATCAAAATCTATCGAGAAACATGAGAAAAATTTTGATTTACGGAAGACGGGGAATGATAGCTGCTAGGGTATTTGGTAGCCTGCTAAAACGGCAAGATCTCCGTAAATAAATAAACTAGACATACGCTGCCACCTACTGATAGCCAGCCAAACTTATACATGTATGGTTTATTTGCAGACACCTTGAACGGAGTTTTTAGCTCAAATAATTAGTTGCGGAACTACAATAATAACGTCTCTTTGTTTGGCTTACATAGAAATCATAAAACGTACTGTGCAGCAGTTATATATGTATATGTAAAAGACTCTCTGGGCGCCTTAGAGCTTTTTAATAACTGTAAGTAAATATTAAACATTGTATTTTTATTGTTTAAAAACAACAATGTGTTTTATGCGGTTAGGGTGACCATTAAAATCGAGATAATAATGATCGGCTACGATTATCTCTATATACGTTTTCTTTTTCTCAAAAAATGCCATGAAACTTTCAACGAATTACGGAAAAGTTTTTTGACTTCAGAACCGTTGTAAACTGTAATCCAATTCATACATAATGGTATATTAGACAATTATGTATGCTCAGAAGTCCAATACAAAAAAAGATAAAGAGCCACAATTACGCAGGTCCCAGACTGGGCTGAGCAACCGTTTTTTCTCCTGAACAAGAAAAAGGGATTAACAGAGTTGATTATAAAATTGGTCAAACAATTTCTATTGGTTGTCAGAAATAAAAAAGTGCGTTTGCTTTACAGAAACAATAATCAGCTGGTTATGGAAGGAAGCCCATTGGTAATACCACAAAGCCGTCAGCTACTAATGTGGTACAATATTCTTTAGCAATTTTTAAAGGATTTCTTCAAAATACAAATGTAAATCTCATAAGATTTTTAATATGGACCAAACATGTATTTTAACTGCGTACAAAATCCAACTAAAAATCTTAGAAGCAAAGGATGGTTCAAAACAAGTTGTGTGCGCCACCAACTGACAGAGTGGTTATCTGTGCACTTAATGCGTTCCGATTCTACGTTCCGTCCCAAAATGTTTGGACCCTAATTTGAAGAAAGGAGACTCCCCCTGAATCTCAGTACGAATGATTCACAAAGTCTGGATTACAAAGGAACTAGTTCTCAAATATCTTAAGCATTTTAAAGAATTTATAAAAGATCCCGCTTTATTGATCATGGACAATCATTGTACCAACACGACACCTGCAGAAAATGCGAATTTCTGCAAAACAAACGGCATTGTTCTTCTTTTCATTCTTCCACCTCTTGATGTTGCATTTTATAGACGGTTAAAATTTCTGGCCTTGGCTGCATGTAGAACTCTGATAAATGTATGAGAAACCATCCTCACGAGAAGATAACACCCTTTGGAATTGCAGAATTATTTAAATAGGCCTGTATGTGAATGCCTACATAGAAAAGGCTAATAGGAGGCTCTTTATTAACTGGAATCTTTTTAACATAATCCAGAGGTATTGTATGATGAAGACTTTACTCTAAATATGCTCCAGGCTAGTACGAACGGAATACACTAACAAGAATCTCAAACTCCAATCAAATAAAACCAAGAAAAAACAATGATAAAAAGGGATAAAATTGAAACCATTAAAGAAATAAATATAATTTTCCGAACTCTTTTGGTTCCTTACTGAACCGTCAAAAGCAACAGAAAAGATTTTAGAAACATTATTCGCAAATCGTTACGTCGACAACAAATAAAGAATTTTTGGGTAAAAAGCTCAGAATATTAAAAAACAACACATAAGACCGATTTTCTATGATGATGACGAAAACTCTAGTACCGTCAGTGTAGCGAAACTTTCCAACAGATTAGGAAAACCTAAACTTTGACATGCCAAACGGACTCCAGAGATATTGACTTTTGAAGGAGAGAAGGATTACGAAATTCAGAATATAAGTGTGGGATGCAAAGGAGATGTCTAATCTGTACAGAATTTGGGAAAATAGAGAATAGTGGCTACGGTACAAAATATACTATTACATGAGTAGTAGTTGTGGCCACATGCCATAATAATTACTCTGAATCTCTGGGGTAATGATGGCTATGCATTTTTTTTATGCCATTTAAAAATAAAATATATCTTTGTTTTTTAAACATTTTTCAATAAACCATATTCAAGCACTGACCAGACTTTATACCGATGACCCAACCAAACTGCAAAGTTAGGATTGCTCTGTTATTAAACAAGATATCGACTTCTAATTTTTTTATTTAATAGGCATTCATTAGTTGCGTTTTTAAAAAAATATTCATTCCGTATATAAAGGTGGTCCTGAACTAGTCTAACTGGACCAAAGCTGGGGTTTTTTTTTTAATGGAACATTCTGTATATCTACGTACATTTGAATTTTCTTCTTTGAGTTTGTATACATGATTAGTGTCTAACAACAACTGCTATAGCGTTAAGCTGAACAATTACTGTGAAAAAAAGTCCCATCTTTGACGACCTCACAGCACTGACACTTCTTTGTTATTTCTTTTTCATATTTTCGCAATTGGTCGCCTACTATAGTCAAAATTCTGAAACTTGATCCCTGCTGACGTTTTTCTTTAATACTATACAGGGTGGTCGAAAACACAAAATTATCTCTTGCTTCAATTTTTTTAAATGGAACACCTTTTTTACCGATTGGTCAATTCGAATGCGATTTTTAAGAGCTTTTCAACTATGTAGCACACTTGGATCAGAACTTTTGAGATATTTCACAAAGAGTATTAAAAACACAGTACGTTTCTGAAAACAGGGACCACTTTACAAATTTTCAAAACAGATGTCGTTGTTTGGATAAGAATTCACTGAATTTCTTGCACAATATGGCAACCTCTAATTAATCTTTATGAAACGTCAAAATTTAACTGTCTCGTCATAAACGACATTTTCCAAAAATGAATTTAAATTTAGGAGCAGAGAATCAACATTCTGAAATGTTTTACTTCATTTGTACAAACTCAAAGCTGGCATGGAGTATCAAGGTATGTATTTGAGTAGTAATAACTGGAAAACAAGGTCCCTATGGAAGCAGCTAGGCAATCCTCATTTACATTTTAGGATACAAGAAATGCAGCGTTGCCACATGCAAAATCCCTAATCTGCGGCACCTGTGACGCCATCTATTGAGTCTAATAGAAAAGTGGCCCCCATTTTCTTGAAACTCACTGTATGAATTAATGAAAATGCTTAATTGCAATTAACATTCATATTTTTTACCAAACTTTCACTCAAAATAGGAATAACACTAAAAATTTGTATACACACATTTCGGAGTAAGACAGGATCTGTTTTTAGTAATAATTTTTACAAAAAGTTATTGCGGTATTGTATTGTCGTATTTAACATTATTTAACAACTTTAAATTTTATTAATTTATTGATAATTTTTAAAAACAGAAAGACCAACATTCAATTTTTCCTAGTTCAGTAAAAACATTTCCTTGTTGTTGTTCTAAGCTACGTTTACAAACGTTGGACGAACGAAAGCTGAATAAGTGAAGAAATTAAACGGAAAAACATTGGTTATGCCCGTATTTTTTCTGCCGTTGTCGGTCGATTTCTGTAAACTTGATTTTTAAGGAAATGTTTTTAAACACGTACTGAACTAGGAAAGAAGTTGAATGTTGGTTTTTAAGTTTCTTTGAGAAGTTACCAATAAATTATTAAAATTAGCATTTGATGTTGTTAAATCATATTAAAGACGTAAATACAACTTTACAATGCTGCCATAACTTTTGTAAAAATTATTACCAGAAAAGAGATCCTGTCTTACTTAAATATGTGTGTACGAGGTCTGTAAAGAAGAAGTATCGCTTGAATTTCCAATTTCCGCGGGGCTACGTATATACTGACTTTGATTTTTTGTAGCGTTATGTTGGTACTCATGTTTCTTACTTATGCCGAGCAAGGTCGGCCATTTTAAATGTTTATATAATTTTTGACAGCTGTTTTGCTTAGATGTAGTTTGGCTCTGTCTTCGATTTTTGCCTATTAACCAAAAAAATGGATCAGAGAATCTCTATTAGAATTTGTGTGTGAAAAACAAAATAAAGCGCGCAGACGCATTTCGAATGTTGACTGTGGCATATAGTGAGCTACTGCTTGAGACCAAACAACGTTTATCCGGTGTAGAAAAATAGTATTGTCCAATCGTCGAATCACCGTTAGAGAAGGTTGAAGAGCCTAAACATATCCATTGGCTCGTGCCATTCGATTGTAACTAATGATTTAGGCATGAGGATAGTTGGACTCGGTCCATGACGACCCAAATGTGTTCCAGAGGGTTCAGTGGTGACGAATCATGGTTGAAGATTATGACGTGAAAAGCAGAGCTCAATCATCCCAATGGAAGCTGCCGCATGAGTCAAGACCAAAAGCGGGCCAAGTCTGGTCGAACGTGAAAGTTTTGCTCACAGTTTTCATTGATTGCAGGGGCGGTGCATCATAAGTTCTTTCCACAGAGTACGGTTAATAAGGACTATTATCTGCAAGTGCGCAATTTACGTGAAGCAATCCCCCAGAAACGCAAGGATTTGTGGAAAAACAAAAACTGGCTTTTGCAACATTATAACGCCCCTGCTCACACATCGCTGCTGTGCGCGAATATTTGTCCAAACAACACAGTAATGGTCCACAGCCACCGTAGAGTTCCCAGACCTGGCCCCCTGTGACTTTTTACCGTTCCAAAACTGAAGAGGCTCATGAAAGGACGACGCTACGGTACGATTGAGGAGATAAAGACGTCATCGAAAGAGGAGCTGAACAAGATCACGAAAATGATTTTAAGTGCTTCGAAGAATGGAAAACGTTGGCAATAAGTGCATTATATCTGAGGGGATTACTTTGAAGAAGACGAATAGATATTCATGAATAAATAAATACTTTAAAATACAAAATTTATGATACTTTTTGAACATACCTCGTACACCAATTTTAGTGCTACTTTTGTTTTGGGTGAAAGTTCCAAAAAATAATAATTGTAAAATATCTCAAAGTTCCGGTCCTAACACCCAAGTGTGTTATATCGTTAGAAAGCCTAAAAATAGCACTCGAATGACACATCGGTATATAGGGTGACAAGAAATAACAAAGGGTCTAAGTGCTGTGATTTTCAAAGATGGAACTTCTTCGCAGTAAGTGTCAGTTAATGTTGTAACAGTTGCTGCCAGACCCCTAATCATGCATACAAACTAAAGTTATTTTTAACAGAGAATTCAAATAAGTGTAGATATACAGGATGTTCCATTAAAAACCAATTTTGGCCCAGTTACCTAGTTTAGGACCACCTGGATATAGGAAATATACTTTTAAAAAGTGCAACTAATTGATATCTATTAAATAAAAAACATAAATCAATATCTTGTTTAATAACGGAGCAATCGAACTTTATAGTTTTGTTGGGTCACCCGGTATATGTGGCTCAAAGCTCGTCATTAATTTACTCTTTATTCCTCGTTACCTTTTTACTCTAACAAACCGTTTGATTATTGCGTTTAACATGTAAATACCCCACAAATGTTTTAATAGTAACACTTTGGAAAATCGTACACGTTTTCAATGTGTGATCTTGTACAATCTATTCCCGTAGTTTGTACCATTTTATCACTTTCGAGTATTTTTCTTTTAGTCTATTATTTCGTTTTTCTTGCTTCTTTTTTCTGATTTAATTTACTAGAAAACGGTTACTTTGTACTTATAGCTTCTAACCCTTACATATAGTACTATTGACCCATTCTCCCCTTCCATTCAGTACATAGTCCATAATTGGGGTGTTTTTAATAAAATTTGTATTTAAGAAAATTGAAGTTTATTGTTAAGTTATAAACATAAAAGTATTACAAAAATATATGCTTAGTATTAAAAATTTTTATTTTAAAAATATCCAAAACACTAGCTTTAAAATTATTGCCATTAGTCATGTCGTCAATACTGCATAAATAAAATATAAATGGTGGTTTGTTGCGTAAAGCTCCACTAATTTATTACTTGTGACTTCTGATTTCGCACATTTTATAAAAGTTGGAAAATACCGAATTGATCCTCTACGTATTTTTTTTGAAATTTCAATTAAGTATTCATCTGCTTCCTGTCCTCTTGAATTTGCATTTCTACTGTTTTTAATCCTTTAATATTCGAACACTTAACACCTTTTTGTTAAATTATTGTGAAACATTACCAGTATTTGTGAAATTTAAGTGATAGCAACAACAGACGGAATGAATGAAATTTCACTACCTACACTACACAATAAAGAAATTCCTGCTTTTGTAAATGCGTTTTGATTTTGCGAGTTTTTAATACCAACTTATGTGTGTAGATTTTTTTGAACATAATTTGTATTTCTTCGAAAATTAACTGTCTTCGCCTTTAATTTACCAATTATATTTTAGGTACTTTATAATTTGGTTAAATTCGTACAAATTGTATGAAGTTATAATCTTCAAAAATTATTTAACGGAATACATCAGGAATACATAATGCTTTTGAGTGCTAAATTTCAAATCACAAACAAGAATGCGCTTTGTTAACTGAATTTATTATATTTAGTTTGCAAACGTTAATCCAACTAAGTAAATTCATCTGCTAAACAAATTACATTTGAATATTTCACGCTCGAACAAATTTTTCTTTTTTTTTAATTTCTTGGTAGCTACATTTTTGAAAACGACTAAATTAGAATTTTAAATATATATTCGGAATTACTCTTTGCAAACACTTGTCATGTAAATTTAAAAGGAAGTTTGTACAAAAGAAAAAAATTTTCTCGTTATGCACCTACATCCACATTTAAGAAAAGTTAAAAGGTAATCATCATTTTCTTATATATATTGCCTAATTTATTATTCTTATCATTTAATGTTTTACCTGTAAATAAAACACGGAATATTAACCGTGCTGCCAGCGACGAAAGAACGTGTGTAGTAATTTACAAATATTTTTAAGCTAAGTAAATAACTATTACGACATTTTAAAGCATAAGTCAGAAATTCTATTACATTATAACTGAATTTCTTTCGGGGGTGCGTACAAATCATTTCATGAGACGGTTTTTTAATAAGAGTTGTGCGAGCATCATTTTGACATCGTAGGATACGAATTTCACTTTTTAAATCTTTATTATAGCTTGAATTCCGCAGTGGCGTACGTTTTAATATGCCTTATTTGTTGTTAATAGCGTTTATTTCTGTGTTCTTCTATAAATTTTTAATTTCAAAGTGTATGTATTTTAAAACATTATTGTTTTTCTGTACCGCGTCTTAATCAAAGCTATATTTAGTGCTAAAGAATGTCAGGATATACCTAGAAATAACAAACTTCAAACCATGAACTTTAACATTTTTGTATTGTCAGTACTAATAAGTCAGTAACTATTATAAACCATCATCTGATTTTGCACTGTTTTATAATTAAAAGATCATATTACTATAATAGTACAATTGTCTATTTAAATGTATTTGTCAATCCTGTCAATTAATAAAATTTACAAATTACTTCAAAAGTTTATAAGTATGTATTCTTTTTAGTTTAAATTATGAAAAATACACAAAATCGATAAAACTGGCATCGAAAACTCAATAGCAAAAACAAATTTAACAACTTGGCAACTGTTTATACGTTAATTGCTAGGGTGGCAATTGCTGGTTCGTTTATATTTTTCTTTTGCTATTTTTTTGTGTTGTGTTGACTTTCTTTTTGTTATTTAAACTTCTGTAATTCGTTTGCTTGTACCTATATTTAAAGTCTGTATACTATTGGCGCGGAGTAATAAATCATAATTGCTTGAAATAATTCTTTATTTTCTTGTGAAAGTGGTACTTCTACGGTTAAGTAAAACTTTTAGCATATCGACCCATCTAGGTCCTGAGAACAATAGTTTAATCTGTGTAAACACGTTGCCATTAGCCCAGGTACTGACGAAACAAGAATCATAGCCGTAGATGTGTATATTATACCAAGATACAAAAATAATGGTATATAATACGTAAGAAGTAAACTTTGTAATGTGATCTACTATACAAATAAAATAAATAAATATATAAAGGTAGATTTTACTATTATAATATATTTACCTACTAATAATATGATTTTCCAAACGTATAAGGTACCTACGCCACTGCAATACGGGAGATTCGATAATTCTGACAGGTTTATTACTCCGCGCCAATAGTATACTGAGTATAGTACTACAGAAGCATTTCCTAGGCAGAACTGTCTCAAGCTTTTCAATATTTACATAGTCAAGGAGCAATTTGGTAAAAGAAAACTTTTTTACATAAGTAAACAATTTTAAAAACCAGTGTTTGATTGGTACTTTATACACTATTTTACATTTACCTTCACTACATTTATTAATTTCATCTTAGAATTTAATATGCGCTACATGTTTGTTAACCGGTACTTTAGACCAGAGGTGTCCAACTTGCAAGGTCTCAAGGGCCAAAACTAAACCTGTATTGTGGTCGCGGGCCATATCATAGTCTTAATAAAGAAACACAAAATATCGTGATGTACAAAATAAATAAAACAGAAAGTAGTATTATTAATTTTATTGCCTTTCTACAACTATATATTTTAGATTTTATGGGAGTTGGATATAGTGTTTTTTTGTTTCTTTCTTTTATTTTAAGAATTAAGACAAACATTGCATTATTAAAATAAAAAGATGTAGCGTAGCAATATACCAATGTGAAGACTGTGGGCCGATAGGGCTTCTATCCACCACGAAGAAAATGTCTACTGCCAGTTCAGTTGTAGACAGTCTCATCAGATGACGTAAGGAAGAATTGGTAAGGTTGTTTCTTGTTGTGGTTTTTGATGAATTTCATGGAGGAAAAGGCACTTTCATTATTGTATATGTGCTCCCAAACATTGACGTCATTTTCTAAACTAAAAATCTCGCAGGTTTGGGAATTTCTCCTTAGACAGCAGTTTGAAAATTCAAGTCCTTTTTCTTGTCTGGTGAATCAGAACATATCAGCTTGAAGGTCAAGCATAACTGAAAAGCTGTAATTCAGGTGGTTGTTCTTCAATGGTAACTACAAGAGATTATTATAAAGCAGCACTGCTTTTGAGACTTTCAATGTTCAGAAATCGTGCATTGAATTCATCAATAACATGTTGATTTGTTCGCTGCAGCATGAAAAAAGTTGATGGCCTATTATTGAATTCCTTCAGCTAATTGTAGGCAGCTAGGAAGTGTGCCAGGTTGTTCTTTTTCCAAAGCATGTTTGAACACATTCAACTTATTCCGGAATCTTGCTTATTAATCCGATCAAATCTGAAATCGTCTGGTTTCTTCCTTGAAGACTCAAAATTTAAACTGCTGAGATGATTGGTCAGATCTGTTAAAAAGGCTAACTGCCTTAAGAATTCTGGATCCTGAATCTTCTTCTTCCAGTTCAGTTGTGTCAGATGAAACGTATTCACCGAGGAATGCAGGAATCTGCTTATGGCAAAGAATCGTTCCATGCACTTTCCTGCACTCAGCCACCTTACGTGGTTGTACATTAGCAAGTTTCCATACTCAGCTTCTGTTTCCATTAAAACTGCCTAAGTTGCCTGTGTAAAAGGGAGCGATTTGACCTCTGATCATATTTATAACTTTAATGACAGTTTTAAAACTTGATCCTGCTTGACTGATTTCTCCACATAAAGCTCCCTGATGTATAATACAATGAATTGTCGGACAAGTAACACCATTCTCTCGGGAGCAGGCCCAATTAATCCACTTTTTGTACCTGTCATTGACGGCTCCATCTGTTGCTATGGCTAAACATTTGTTAAAGCCCTCCAATTCTGTCAATCAGTTTTCTTCAGCGCCTCATAAATATCTTTTTCCTTTTGTTGTCCAATGGAGAGACAAATATCAAATAGCTCCTCTTACTGGTAAAATCTTCAAAAGTAGTGCGCACAAAAATCAACAGCTGACTAACATCTGATTGATCAGTACTTTCATCCAGACAAAGTGAGAAATATGAACTTTTTCTTAACTAGGCTAAGCATAGAATTTTCTGCTTGCTCACCCATAGCAACAACCTCTTCTTTTTTGTATTGTTTGATGTGAAAGTACACTGATTCAAAATTCTCCGCCATTTTGAATTTTCAAAAGCTTTAAGCCATTTCAACGGCACATTTTAATTAAATTGCCATCAGTGAAAGGTTTTTTTGCTTTTGCCAGGCTCAAGCGACACGGCATAAGATGCATGCAATGAATGCTTTTGAGAGTGTAATATTTACCAAACATACCAGTTTGTTGTTTAAGCTTTTCTTTAAATCTGCAACTAGCGCACCCTCGACTTTCATCTGTGTACGTAGCTTCTTTTGTGCAGTGTTGTGAAATGTCTTCTCACATTATATTCTTTTGGGCACAGAGACAACATTCATGCACACTAAACACTGTAACTTTCCATTATTGTTAGAAATCAAGTAGTCACTCTCCCAGCTTTCTTGTAACTTCTGTTCTCGTCAATTTTACGTTTAATGATTTTTCACCATTATGCATAGAAGTTTAAGAAATCAACAAAAGAATGAATTAATTAACAAAGCGACCTAACATACGACGCGTTGGTAGCACAATGGCGTTGATGACGACGCAACCGACACTTAGCGGCGAGGCAGTGTACTACTGCAAGGTGAGGGAGGTGTGGCTCGCGTGAACTGTAATGCGCAGTGGTCGGTTAGTGCCGTCAGTGGCAGTTTGGCTCCTCGTAGTGGTGGAAGATTGTTTACACGTCTGCGGAACGCGGAACTGCACTTTATGATATAAACACAATTATATTGCATAAAATATAAATTTTTGTCACAATTTTTTCATAGATACAATATTTTTGAAAATATGATTTTTTGCAAACTTACGCGGGCCACAACTAATAGCATCGCGAGCCGGATGCGGCTCGCGGGCCGCCTGTTGGACATCCCTGCTCTAGACGGACTATTATTCAATGCCCCGTAAAACAGAGTAAACAGTTTCATCCTCGATTTGCAAAAGATGCGCACGCAGTTCTGTTCCTTAGTTTTCTTAACATGCCGCCCGCCTTGAAATCTATTATTTTAATAACTTTACAATAATCATGATAATAATATAATGTTTACTAAACAACTACATTACTTGCACTTATAAAATGCCTAGCAATACGTAACTGAAATCCACATTTGA